>MUZJ01013634.1:0-13832 GCA_003012975.1 Juglanconis juglandina | reverse complement strand
CTCTAGCGACGCTCCCGCTTTCAGCGGCGCTTCTAGCGCCGAGGCCGTCCCCTTCACCTCGGGGGTCGCCGCGACGGGTGGCGGCGTGGGTGCCACTGCGGCCCCCACCGCGGGCGCCACGGGGGCCTCGACGGGCGGCGTCCCCAAGCAGACGGCCGCGATGGGCGCTGCCGCGCTGTTCGGTGGTGCCGCGTTGCTCGCCAATATCTAAGAGGGGGTTTTGTCTTCTTGGTCACGGTTGTGGAACGGGCTGCATGTGATGGGCGGCCACGGTGTTCATTGTTGGATATCCTTTTTTTTCTTCTTTTTTTTTCGTAGTGTTTGTCAGGCATCGCACTCGATCGGTGAATTAATTTGAAACGAGGTGCAGACAGCGAGTGAGGCCGTCGTTGGTTATCCAAGCACATTCCTTTAGGCTTCTGGTTGGAGCACTTATGGCTTCGATATCTTAATCAATGCGACTAGGTTTCAGTATTGGATCTGAGTTTGTGCGCCTCGTCATATGAACATTTCTATATCTCTGCGTCACTGCGCTTGCATCTGCTGTAGTCTCTCGGTCCGTGGTCTCTTCTGAAGTATAGTGACCGCGGCACACAATTGTCCAGGATAACTCGAAAAACTTGGTTAAAAATGTTAAGCAATTTCCTAATGATGCGAAAGCCCAGTTGCTTTCGGCATGCCAACCGTCCTTGCTCGCTTCTCCCAGCCTAACCTTTTACACCCATTAAAAAAGAAATCTACCGACGACCTCGGGAGGATCCCTGTTTCGAATTTGGAGTGAATGGGACGGCGAAAATCTGGTGCTACAGCGGCTTACATGCATGAGGAATCGGGCACCGTCTAAATAGCTGCTCCTCCCGGCCGATCCGGACGGAAGCGAGCCTTATTCGCTAGTTCATTCACTACTCTGGAAACAGGTTGTCCTAATGTCGTCGATAGCTTTCTCTTAGTGAGCTTGGATTTGGAATTCTTGCTGCGGCATGTGGAACTCTGAGAGGTGCTTTTCTTTCTGTCGTGGCTCACCACAAGTACTATTTGAAATAAGAGTCGACGACTTATGGTGGCTTCATTGTCAGTTAGGCTTACCAGTAGTCCATGTCTACGCACACCGTACCACGGCCCCGACATATTTAAAACAAAACCACTCTGAACTTGGAAGTGGGCAGCGATGATCGTATCATCATGAGTTACATAGCCACAAGCCGAATATATAATCATTCAGCCTGACGATTCAGTCCGCGCACAGCACCAGGCGATGGTACAATCTCCTCCTCCCCAAACCAAAGAGCTTTGGTCTTTTCCCACAGAAACGGAGCACCTTCTGGTCATCCTGACCAGTCAACTTTAAAACATGAGATCCTGCCTGTCATCGTAGACGACGCTCTCGGCCATCCTCGGCCTGGCTGTCCTGTCGTCTGCTCGAAAATGCCAGAATGTCACCGTCCAGGTGCCCGTCGACTCTCGAAATGCAGTCTTCAAACCTTACAGCCCCGGCTATCAATATCGAAGCCACCAATTTCATTCTGGACATGACGCAGGTGGGCCTTCTTCGCGCCGGGGGCCGTTCGTGCCCGAGCTCTTGGGCGTGGGGGTTGCGTCCGGAACAACCCGTGACCGTTGGGGAGCTCCTGACGATCGGGGCCCAGACGGCCGTGTCGAATCCGTTGACGGGCCCGGTGCTGGTGATTACTGGAGGTGAGTCGTCGATTCCTGGGTTCCATCTTATGGCAGCTGGAGGGAGCTCAGGTGGTCAGGGAGACTTAATCTTGCGAAGGCCGTGATATCCCGTTCTGTGGTGGAGATTGTACGATCACCGGAAACTCCTCCCTACCGAATCACCTCGAAATCTCCCGGTCGTTCTCTTCCACACACGAGCAAGTTCGAGGCCGTTGTCGTAGGAGAAGCGGGACATGGGTTGAATCTGTCACATCCCTCCTCCCACTTCCACGAGTCCAAATCGTTGGCGACAATAGTCTTCCTGTACTAACTGGGTTCGCAGGAATATTCGCACCCGTACACGTATGGCACGATCCTAGACTTCATTGCCCAGAATATTGGAAAGTAGACAATTCCCTCAGGAGGTCACATTGAAACTGGGTCTAATAAAAGGATGGCGGTCCAATCGAAAGATGCTGAACAAATAGATATCTAATTTTCTTTGTTCCGAAATCTGTTTACAGATGTTTGGAACCCCCGCGAGTGTGTATGTGGCTATGTTTAGAATGTGAGGAACTGTCCTGTCCCATCTAGAAGTGGGTCAAAGTGCTTGCCGCATAAATTGATGTCTCTCAGAGGCAAAGCAACGACGGAATTTACTCGCACACCTTACGTTTCTGGTTATGCTGACCTCTTCAAGCCCCTTGGGCCGCATCCAACGACATCGAAGTGATTGTTCCGCAACAGTGCGAGCACCTGTCCGTCTGAGAATATCCCGACTGGGTGAGCTGTCACCTTGGTCAGATCCAAATGCCCTGTGGTATGATGAGTGGACAGGATCGTGAGATTTGGGGGCAAGAAACGTACCATGGGAGCCAGCTGCCTCGCTCATTTCCCAACCCACCAATGTGATACAGGATTGCATTGCTCCCTCGCGTACTATTGTGTCGAATCCGAGGTCTAGTCATCGGCACGGACGCCATACTCACCGTCACGATAGACGTTGCTGAGGGGCACGCCGCGACCTTCGGCGATCAAGCCGATCAGCTGCTGCCCTACATCTTTCGTCTTGTTATACTGGCGGAGCAGCCGGATGTGGTCCTCAACCGTGGTCGCTGCTGGTTGCCTGATCGTGTCATTGTTAGTAAGCGTCTCTGTTTGTTTTCAATCCGATAACTCCACGAGAGAATGACAGGGGGAAAAGAACATTCCCCCCTTGACGGGCACCCGAGAAACTGGGTGCAAGGTGGGTACCAACCTGAGGCGCGTTTGCTCTTTCTCCAACTCCTCGCGCTTCTGGGATATTTCGAGGGAGCGGTTTCGTATCTCCCCCAGCTTGATGCACTACATCGAAGTAAGCAGCAGGGAGATGAAGTCTGGCTGACCTCGAGCGAGGCGGTGTGGTGCATCACTTACGGCAGCTTCGAGAGCAGATACGTAGCGAACCTGTGAAGTGTCAGGCCTGACCTCGCGGCATGAACTAAAACGAGCTTCTTACTATTTCGGATGCTTCTTGGGAGGAAGCCACAGCAACTTCGAAGCTATCGTCGGCAACGGGACCAGTGATTCGAATCGTACTTTGGCCATCCTCATGGGACGCATCTCGGGTGCAAACGAGAGGGCCCCAGGAAGGAGACGTCTTGAGGGTATCGGCGCTCATTCTTCCGCCCTGGAAAGCATTCAGGTAACGAGAGACTTTCGTCAACAGCCCGCCATAATCTCGACCGTTGGCGATGTCGCCGCGAAGGGTGTCCTGTAGGCCTTGGATGAAGGTGATGTCGGCGGCTGAAAATGCGGCGGGTGGCTCGGAGTCCATTCCGGGCATTGGCGTGGCAGCTGGCAGATGGTCTCGTGCGATGAGCTTTGAAAATTGCAGCAGATGAGAATAGCGTCTACTTCATTTTGCCTTGAGATTGTTTGTTTGTGTCGGAACGTGCTTGTCGTCGTCACACTTCGCGCCTTGCCGGAAGGTCCCCGGATAGCCCTAACCCTGGCCGAGATAAATGGATGAAGAGGAAGAGTCCAAGTCTTCCCGAGGTCGCCCTGGACCGCGAGATCTGGCTAGAAACATTCCCACCGTGTGGTAATACAGGCGGAGGACTACCGTGACTAGAAGCCACCTGTGAGATTTTATATTCAGCCCTTGTCCACCTCTCTTCCTTTCTTCTCCTCGGGCCAAGTATCTCGCTAGGTATTCCTGTCATGTATCTCTGGTTGCCGTCTGCTCTTGTTCGGCACTACTTGCCATCTCACCATGTCGGCTCGCAGATATGGATGCTTTCCTACCTCTGTCGAAGATGATACACAACATGTCGATGACCCGTTGTCCATCGCCGACGCATATATCTATTAGAAGCTGTAGTACTATAGATCGTCTAGCCGATGATGCTACGTTAGGCTGTCCACCTAGCCCATAATCACCAGTGGCCAGGTTGGGGCCGTAGTGTAGGCTTTTCATTCCCGAGTATTCGTGTCCCAGCAACATCTCTTTGTATCTCAAAATGGCTTTCAAGATTTTTTGTATGTACTATCCCTAAAATTCACCAACCCATAGGTAANNAACAAGATCACAATCAAGTATGAAGGCAATTCAGTGGCTAGCCGATCACAACCATGGAGCCGAGCAACCGGTTGGAGTGAATATCCCTTGCCATTGCCCACGTTGCCACGATATGGGAACCCCGCCTTTGCTCTCCCGAGCAAAACGTTGCTTCGTTGCGACCCTAGGGATGTTCAACAACACACTGTAGGTAGGTTATTCCCTGTCCCAAAGACACACCTATTACCCGAGAGCCGGCCAAATCGTTTAAAGTCAGGAACACTTGTTCAAATTTTGACGGCACTTTCATCCCCTCCAGCCGCCTTGTGACCGTCTTGCTCAAGTGGACTCGAGGCTGGCATGTCTCTCTTGACCCTTTCCTGGCCTCCCTTCCTGGCCTCCCTTCCTGGCCTCCCTTCCTGGCCTCTCTGTAAAACGAAAGAGCTTTCTTCAGGGGATCTCATGTGGGCTGTCCAGGTGGTTTGCCCGCTACGTCGTCTTTTGGGCCTGACGTGCATCTTCTGCTGACGCCATCTGGCATATCAGGCCACCTCAAGCGCTGATCGCAACTTCAAGACTCGGGCCATTGAGGTGTCTACGAGATGGTCATCACGTTCTCAGTCGTCCTGCCTATTGTCGTGGGGGATTGTCGTGGGGGATTGTCATGGGGGTGACTTTCTCGCATTACTATTTTCCGAAAGACATCCACTTTGTGTGGTCGGGGATCGTTGCGGAGAGTCGAAGAGTACATAGCACAGGCTCGGAAGAACTCCGGATAGGAGCGGCTGGCTAAGGCTACTACTACATGCTGAACTGGAGACGTCGGTGGACGGTTCAGAGATTACCTCTACATCTGTCCAGCAGCGGAATCCTGGATCCATCGTACCTGCATACTCTGAAGAGCACAGGATCGCCAAGAGATTCTTTCACTCTCGGGTCCGGTGGAGCGCAGTCACACTGGAATCATGCCAGACTTCTGGGGAAAGACACGCCCCAGTTTTCCCCGGCCGGGGACAACGGGTCTGTCGATGTAATTGATGGAAGAAATCCGGAGTGAATGGGGCCACTCGAGTCACTCCACTTGAAAGTAACGCTGGAAGCGGCTCACCTGGCACCTTGGAACATGTTACCATGTCCACGTCCTAACCTCTTTGGGTCGTCCTCGACGGTGGACCTCGCCATTGACGACCAGCCGGTATGGCCACTTGCAGCGGTTCATCAGGGAAGGTTTCCACTCATTTTGCAAGGCTCTTGAAGGGAGACTGCCCAACTTAGTTTTTTGCACCACCAAAGGGGTAAGCTTCCAAGTATTTTGCTACCATTGTCATCCAACAGTTGGCTGTACCGTCAGCAGCATATTATCGCAGCACTGCTTCCCTTTACGCGCGCGCATATATAGCTGGTCGAATCTCCCCCTACCATCTCTCAGAGGGTCCTGTCGCCTTATGAGCTCAACTTCATTGCCCCTTTCTCCGAACATCTGTCCTGCACCAAGCCTGCCACCGTCACGCCAGCAAACTGATGGCGATTCTGGGTCCTAAGGGCTACGCCTGGTAAGACACCAACAGCCTCTCACGATTGGAAACAGGAAACTCACGGACGTTTCTCAGGTTCTGTGCGCTCTCAGCTGCGTTATGTAATTCATATTACGGATTCGATGCATCTGTAAGTCTCCCTGCGGTGGGCTTGAAGGGAGCATATACTAACACTTCGGCCCATGCTCAAGGTATACAATGCAGTCCAGGGATCCGACAATTGGGTAGAGTGGATGGGAAATCCCGGGAATGAGACCATCGGTGGTATCAACACGGCCTATTCGGTCTGTGCCATCATTAGTGGGTGGTTCCTCGCCGCTCCGGCTGCCGATCTGCTCGGCCGAAAGATGGCAATGGCCATTGGAACCATTCTCGTCATGATCGGTGCCATCCTGGAGACCTTCACCACAAGACATACCTTGGGAATGTTCATTGCGGGCCGAGCTATCGTCGGTCTTGGTCAGGGCATTGCCCTTTCTGCTGGCCCAGCGTACATCGGCGAAATCACTCCGCACAAGATCCGTGGAATAGTCATGACGTTTTGGCAAGTGAGTGTGGTCTATTCTCACAATTTGGACCCCACTGACCCCTCGCCAGGTCTGCTACAGTTTTGGTCTATTCTTTGCGTTTTGGATCAACTTTGCCTGCACGAAATACATCGACCGCCTGCCCCAGCAGTGGGACTGGAGAATTCTGTGCATATTCCAACTGATGGTTCCCATCTACGTCCTTGCTATTCTCCCAGCTATTCCGGGGTCACCAAGATGGTAAGCTATACGGTTCCTATCTTCATCTTTCATCCAAAACAGAGATTGAAAGGCAATCATGCCCGTTCGTCTCCTCTTCAGCCGCCCCCCCCCCCTCCGCCGTCCATCGCTCGCTTTTCTTCTTCTTTTCTTCTTCTGTTTTCAAATGACTTGGCTTCACTTCACTCCTACTCACCTTCTCTCCCAATTGGATGCTGCTTAAGTATCTTCTGACTACTCGTTTACTCTCCCATACTTCCTCGGTCAGAGCCGCAATTTCCGAAGCAGCCCTTTGTATTTTCTTTAGTCAGACTAACGTTTTTGGAACCCCCGCCCCCCGAATCAGGTTCATTAAGCATGACCTAGTGGACAAGGCCCGCCGCGCTCTTATCCTCACTCGACCCAGTGCAGAGGAAGCCGAGGAGGAGCTACAATCGATTATTCAGGCTGTCGAGTTCGAGAAGAACAGCACAGATACTGGCTCCGGCTATTCGGCCTTGTGGAAAGACAAGTCTGTCCGAAAGCGACTACTTCTGGCCATTGGCATGAATGCCGGACAGCAACTGACCGGCCAGGGCTCGCTTACCACCTACTCGACAAAAATCTACAAAAAGGTCTTCAAATCATCGTCGACAATTGCTCTGATCAACGCCCTGAACGCCACCTTCTCGATCCTGTTTTGTTTGAATGTTACTTGGGTCGTTGAGCGTTGGGGTCGTAAGGTGCTATTCATTGTGGGTGGTATGTATCACTTCTTCCCTTTGCTATGTTCTGGCGCAGTGTATCACGTTTCACACTCTTCTGTCAAGTTTTTCCCTGGATCCTACAAAAGCTGACAACATGACGTGGCAAGGCTTGGGCATGGCCTGCTGTATGCTGATAGTCGCGACGGTCGAGACACAGACGCCGGACTTGCCAGACGGAAGCAAGTCTCATTCGGTTGGCATCGCCATCGTATTTCTGCTCTTCCTCTTCATCTTCTTTTACAAACCCTCATGGGGTGCGGTTACATGGATCTGGAGCTCTGAGATTTTCAGTATGAACGTTCGCGCCCAGGGAGTTGGTATGGCTGGCCAGACTCAGAATATTGCGAACGCTATTGTCCAGCAGTTCTTCCCAACTTTCCTGACCAACTGCGGCTTCTACGCGTTCTATAGTAAGTCCTTTGCTGCATCCCGGCTCCCTCTCTCTCTAGGGCACACACTACCTGTCTGTCTGTTGAGGCTCGACTTGTCGAACTTGGAGACACATTAGAAACGGGGCGTGAGCATGTGGCCTGTGGAAATAGAAATATGATGACTGACGCGAGGTATGCCAGTGTTCGCCGGTATCAATTGTCTCCTGGTGGTCTACGTCATATTCCTGATCCCGGAGACGAAGGGCGTTCCTCTGGAGGAAATGGATAAACTCTTTGGTGGTGCCAACCACGTCCAGGGTGGCCGCGAAATCATGGAAGAGGAACATGCGCATCATGATCACGACAGTTTCAAGCCAGACAGCGACCACAGCGACCACCGGATGGATGGTTCGGACATTCATGACGCTGAGAAGGTTTAATATGGGGCGAGTTAGATACTGCCGGAGTGCTATTTAGAGGCTTGAGATTATGAGATTAAGAGCCGGGTCGGTGCCAACTTGGGAAGCCAAGATAATCCAGACAGGTAAGCAGGAGTGGATAGACGGATAGAGATTCTGTAGGCTATATAGTGTGGTGGCGAATACTTAGGTATGCATAGTTCGGAGCCATTAAGCAGGCTTGCTCTCTCCTCGTAAAACCCATTGCCTACTGGGTTTGCTTGCTTCTGCTCATCTTCTGCTGTCCAAACCCTACTTGTTCTCCTAGCCTATCATAAGAAATGCCTTGGCAACGTTATTAATGTTGCTCTACCTGAAGTGCCGCGGACTTTGCATATGCTAAGCTCTTCAGCCATCCCAGCACATTGCTCTAGACCCCCTTTGCCCTTCCAGTATGGCAGATTTCTCGTATCAGCATGCGGAGACATGAATTGTATTGGTGTTACTGCTTTGCGTAGATATCGTGACAAAATCCGGCCAGATAGTGTGCCAAGAATACTATCGCTGCTTTCCGGGAACGGCTTACCGCTTACGCATATCTGCCGGATAGTGTGTACAGCACTTTGTCATGGATCCGCTTTGATGAATTTCCGAAGATACAGAGATTGGCAAGGCTCCGACAAGACGGCTACTCCCGGGCGACTGAGATTTGATGGCATCGCCGCCTGCGATCCAGCGCTCCCGAGGACCTCGGGAGGGTATTCTCCACCATTATGGTCATGATGGCTACACAAGATAGCCGGACGGCCTCATAGATAAAGTAGAACACACGTAAGCTGAAATACGCCCGGACCGGGTGCATGAACATAAAATCACAGTTCTCGGCTCGATACTTGGACGCCCATATTCGCTCGTTAGCTACGTAGGATATCGTCCTCCTTTTATTCCTAGTAGTCCAGCGGTGGTAACAGAGCTATCCCCTTGCCTGCATCGCGACAATGATCCCCAAGATTTGTCTCACGACGCTGGCTCTGAGCCACGTTGCGCTTACTGCCTCGGTGGCACCTTATCCTGTCCGTCTCGAGACGCGAACGAAACTCAACTCCCGCGCCGCAAATATCCATGTCTCCTTCGACAAGATCATCGAGGGTGCGATCGACTTTACTTATGGCTCGTGTATGGACCGCCGGCAAGATGAATCTCACCATGTCATCGTCGATCGTCATGTCCCCTCGTCTGCGACCCAAAGACTAGTCTGGCTGATTCCGGACGACGCCCTTTCGGGAGGCTGCCTCTCAGCCTGGGCCAACGACGGATCTCTTGTGGGGAGGAGCCGGCCCCAGGAGCTCACTTCTCAGCGCAGCCGGAAGAGGAGTGTCCAGGAGATTCACAAGCGCTCACAGATGAAGAAACGGGATTCTGATGATTCTTATGCCATCCCAATGACCAACGCCAGCGGTATCGACGCATGGGGCCCATGGTTTGACGGAGTGGAGCTGCTCAAGAGCAAGAATCTCGGCGCTGTGGACGTCAGCGCAGCGAAGAGCAAGAAAATCGGAATCGTCGGTGCTGGTATGTCTGGGCTCATGACCTTCTTGGCTCTGAGACAGGCTGGATTTGAGAACTTGGAACTCATCGAAGGCGGCGAGAGGCTGGGCGGTCGAGTCCACACCGTGTATCTCTCAGGCGGACCATTCGACTATTCATACCAAGGTCAGTCTACGAACACGGGTGGACAATGTCAAGGTCCCAGCCGGTTAACATGGAATGACAATAGAAATGGGGCCGATGCGCTTCCCCTACCAGTGGACTTCGTCCACCAACCAGACTTACAACATCTCAGATCATCAGTTGGTCTTCCAGCTGGCTGCAGAAATGAACGAACTCAACAATAACGCTGCTAACTGGAGCGTCGATTTCATCCCTTGGTACCAGTCAAACGACAACGGCCTCTACTACTACGATGGCATTCGACTGGTCGATGGCATGCCGCCCACCGTCGCACAGGTTGCTGCCAACTCATCCTTGTCCATCCAGGCTTTGGACGATGCTTCTACGGTTTCTCTGCAAGACAAGGTGGATTCCGTGACCTCAGGAGATGAGTTTTATGCGAAAATTGCGACCAACATGTTCGAAGCCCACAGAGAGTTTCTGGGTAAGTTACATCCCAATGACACCCGACTCCTCTTAAAATCATACCCACATCTTCCCATGACGCTATTCTTCGGCGGCATACTACCATAAATCATACCATATCGGGACCTTACATCGCCAAGAAGTCCAAGAGATCTCTTGGGTAGCAACTGGCGGGCCCAACTCAGCCAAGCAAAATAGCTGACATGTTGATAGATAGTGGTATTGACGGACTCCCTGGCGACCAATGGTCTGAGTTCGCTTACATGGTGAACTATCTGAACGCCAATCTCAACGACACGGATGTCGTCTCTGATGGATCTTTCGAAGAATCATTCTGGAGTGGCTGGTACGAGGGACTCTATTTCTCGGCAGCCGCGTGGAAGACTATCGATGGCGGCTTGAATCGCCTCCCCGAAGCTTTCCATCCGTTGGTGGACAACTTCACCACCATGAACCGCAAGATCGAGCGCGTGGAATGGGATGCCGAGAACGAGCAGGTGAACCTCCTTTGGCGCCACAATTACACGGAAACCGTTTTCCAGAACTCCACGTACGACTATGCAGTCGTTGCCGTGCCATTCAGCGTCGTCAAGAACTGGCGGCTCCCCAGCGAGGTCGGCCTGACCATGAAAGATGCCATCAGCAACGTCGGGTACACATCGGCTTGCAAGGTGGCGCTCGAGTTCGAGACTCGCTTCTGGGAACACTACGCCAATCCTATCTACGGCTCCTGCTCCACGGCAACCGACATTCCCGGGATTGGTTCCATCTGCTACCCCTCGTACAACATCAACGGATCAGGTCCCGCTACCATGTTGGGTAGCTACGTCTCTGGAAACGAGTGGGGGGATCGATGGGCTTCTGCCACGGATGACGAGCATCTGCAGTATGTACTCCAGGCAATGATCGAGATCCATGGAGAGGTTGCTCGGGAGCAGTTCACCGGGAACTACAACCGACGATGCTGGGTTCTGGACCCGTTGGAGAGCGGATCATGGGCGAGCCCAATCATCGGCCAACATCAGCTTTACTTGCCTGAATACTTCAAAACGCACAAGAACGTGAGTGCTTCGATGTCCTGGCATGCTGGTCCTCTGGGCCAACTAGTGCTTTGGGGATCAAGTCATACTAACGCTGCTGGATAGATGATCTTCGTGGGCGAGCACACGTCTTACACACACGTAAGAACCCCTGGGACAGCCTCACCATAACCTTCCATCTCCCCCACTTCGAAGGGTAGCCTTTTGACTCTAACGCTCAACAGGCATGGATCGCGTCTGCTCTCGAAAGCGGCATAAGAGGTAGCGTTCAGTTGATGCTTGGTATGTCTCTCACATCAGCTCTCACGCGAGGAACGTTTGGAACTAACGTGCTGTTTTGTAGAGCTCGGACTCGTCGAAGAGGCCCAACAAACCGTCGAGAAGTGGATGGCTCGTTGGATCGAGATTGTGAGTGCCTACCCCGTGCTTAGAATTTCTTTTGCACATGAGCCTCGCCGTATAGTATGCTAACTTGGGCTGTAGTGAGTTATTGGGCTGCCACCTGCAGTCCAACCTATAGTGCGGCGTCCATCTCAGAGCAGTTAATACTGTACATAGGTAGCTCGTACGCAGTATAGCAGATATACATAACGCATCTGTAAAGAATGATATTAGTAGTCTTAATCAACAGAGGTATATATTGTTGCACATGCTCTTCTCTTGACCATCCACGTCGGCACACTTGCTGTTGGTTAGCCATAAGGTCTTCCGTCTCTTCTGGTTCGCATACCTCTTTCCCCTGGTCATTTAGACTTCCAGTTTCTCGAACTCCTTCCTAATTTCTACATTTTCATCCGCTGAGGGGGTGCACGCCATGCTCGTGAAAGGAGGTGAAGATGCCCAAACTGCGGACCAGACTATGCGCAATTGGGAAGGTAAGAGGATGGAAGGCAAATGCACAGGACGTTTGAGTATGTGACATGACACATGAAGGAGAAATAGATGGGTTATATCATCCCAAGTTGCGGCAGGTCAAGGGTTGATGCTGGGTGTCAAAAGTCCGGTCTGGTCGATGGCGTGGCAAGGATGCTTCCTGTGTTGCGAGCATCTGCGGAGGGAGCGAACCATACCATCATTCAGACGAACCATGGATACATCAGTAGTGTAGTTGACGTTTTTGGGTCGTTGTCCGTGAGGAATGTGGAATCAAAGCAGTGGAGCTCGTTCTCATAAGGCGGCCTGGCATCGAGTCCGCCTCGTATATATAAACGCGCTATCCCACCTTCCACAAGGAGACGGACCGAGGTCCAGCTCGCTGGAGCACCTCTCCAGGTTTATCTTTTCTGTGCAACTTCGGGCGGCAACCACCTGGTTCATGAGGTCATCAGTTGTTTCTGTGGGAGGGGGGGGGCCCACTGCGTGAGATTATACGCGATGTCGTGCTACGCGCAGCAGAGATGTTGGGCCCATCCTCCTCCGTCTTATCCAGCCAAATAATCAATCGGTTTGGCTCGTATCCGCCCATCCCCATCCTGTGTCGCCTGACCAGCTGACTCGCCGGAGGACAGGAAGTAGGATATCTCCACGAGATGGGGATCGGTTCGTCCACAGTCGGGGCCCGTATTCTACAGCGTCGCATCGGCAGCTGTAAGGTTAAATTAAGCTTTATGCTTATCTTGACCCTTGTCCAGGGGGGGGCCAGTCAGGCTCTTCAGACTCTGGAGCGGATAATCTGCATCAGGGATCCAATTTGACCGTGGAGCTAACATCTTGGCCACTAAACCAGTCCACATGCTGCAACAATGGCTAGGCCTTATCTGGCAGGTGACAGGTCAAGGCGACGGCAGTCGAGCAGATGAGCCACTGTCCCGTCCTTGGTAATGTGTTGGATTGTATTCCAAAGTCAAGTCCCGCGTGAGCGGAATGTTGATCACAAGAGGAGGCATAGTAGCACTGGTATGAGCAGTGCCCTTTGTTGCTTTTCCGGATTATAACGTCCCGGATAACGTCCCGGACAACGGCAAGGCCACTTTCACGATGTGAAAGATTTTTCGCCGTCGTCATGCATGATCTAGTGGGACCAAGCCGGAACCTACCCAGTAGTACAGTAGTAGCGATCCTACCTATGGTAGGCTGGCTGGCTGGCTGGCTGGCTGGCTGGCTGGCTGGTAGTCGTAGATCTGCAACAGCGACTCCCTTCTATGCTATGTCTGGTGGGCTGAGCAAGATGACTTTGTTTACTATGTATGTATACAGTAGTGTACTTTCTTTTCGGAAGATCTTGTCCTAAATGGGCAGCTGTTGCTCCCTGTAGTTCTCACACCAGCTTATTATTACATGATCTTGCCATTGGCCCCTTTCCACTGACAAATTCGCGGATGTCACAGGGTGACAGGTCAAGCTTGCTGTTGTCTATGCTAGCATCACGACATTTGGTGGTGGCTGGGGCTACCTTGATCAGGTACCTAGTCGACCGCTGCGTCTGCCGTGCCACTGATGCTGCAGAGCACTATCTAGATGTTCACAGACCGCACGAGTTCGTACCATTGGTGCTCGCGCTAGGGAAAATAAATGAATGGCGAAATGTTGGCCCATTATCGTCAAATCCAGTGGGCTTCACCGAAGCATGAGCGGGCCCGCCAAGCTGCCATAGGTTGGTGTAGAAAACTGGCTCTGCTGTTCGTAGGAGGAGGTATGCATCGAAAATATAAAGACGACCAAGATG
>MUZJ01013633.1:0-13826 GCA_003012975.1 Juglanconis juglandina | reverse complement strand
AACCCAGCCGCAGCAAGCTCCCGCACCAGGTACGCATTGTTCCGGCACTCCCAGCCGCAGTAGTCGTCCGAGTACAGGGTCCAGATGTTCTCGGGCCGCGGGTCGCAGTCGTCGGGCAGGTCGAAGGGGATTTTCGTGAGGTTATCGGGCTCCCAGGCCTCGGGCTCGGTGATGCGCATCAGCTGGGAGAGGACGGCGGTGCAGGAGGCGTAGGAGAGGAGGGTCGGTGGTGTGTGTCCGCAGAGGGGCATCTGGCGGATGTAGATGCACATGGCTGGCTGGGTGGCTGGGCGGTCTGGTTCGGGCTGGGAAGGGGGATGGATCCACTTGCTGGTCGAAGATTGGCCTAGAGGGTTTTTGGTTGGTGGGTGGTGATGAAGGCTGTGGTTCTTTTGGTTTTTTTTTTTTGGTTTTTTTTTTGGTTTTTTTTTTACTTCTGCTCTGTTGTTGTGGGTGAAGGTTTGATGGTTGGGCGAGAACAGTTGACGATTGCTGGGAAATACTGGATAAGTGTGTGAGTGACCGAGCTCGCCTATTCCAATCAACGCCCCTCCTTCTTGGTGAAAATCAGCCAGGAGGTGTCGAGGGAGTCACTCTGTCAGAACAGACAAAGACATGCATGCTGCAGAAGCCCCATGGTACGCCCTGGCAATGAGCATCCTCCTCCTTAAGTCGCCTCTTGGGAAATCTCTCACTCGGCAAGAGGCTCACACCACAGACAGACAAGCCGGCATGGCCTGGCAGGCCAGAGTTTTCTGTTTCCAGTTTCCAGTTTCCAGTTTCCAGTTTCCAGTTTCCAGTTTCCAGTTTCCAAAACGTTTCCACACGCAAACCTCAAGGAATGACGCTGGCAATACCCGGCACAAGCATAAACAACTCGAGCTGCCAGAGTGATGAGGTTCGATCGCGTGCTGAGGTGTCTCAGGTTGTCAAACGGTTTCGGGAGCCACCGCACCATCGTCCATATTGAGGCGATCTCATCAGAGGGGAGACTCGAGGATTACGACAGGACAAATAGAAAGAAAGAGACTAAGGACCGAGCAAGCAGATGTGAATGAATGGGCCATGCCAACGTAATATCAGGACAGTAGACCAGACCGGAGAAGGAGAGGGGACTTCAGACGACAAACTTGGGTTCGGCAAACTTGACTGTTAGGCAAGAGGAAACAGCTGCTTGCTGAACCGCGTCTCGGACTGGGAAAGGACCACTTAGAAGACAGCACGAGAGTGAAGTCCGGACAAACTCAAGCCCAAACCTTATTGCTCCAATAATTCCCACCGACTAAATAGGAAAGTGCCACGATCGGTCCCAGATCTTCGTCTCTGTACCACATCGTGGAACAGCCTTGAGCCTCACCATGCCAGCTCGCGTGTGACGAGTCGTTACACAAAGTTTGACGGCTCCAAAAACCAGTGGCTCAGGAAAACAGAAAGGGTATCTCAATTGGGCCCTGCAACTTGCTTGCAAAACAAGAGAAGAAATAAGGAATGAACTTTGCAATCAGAGAAAGGAAGAAAGTTGGAACCCCTTCCGTCCGGACCCATGCGATGATAGCAACAACCTCCAGATGATGCATCCCTTCCCGTGCTTGTTCAACTTCCCGAATGACGACCAATCCAGACGACCGGGAAATGCCTAGGTATTCGAAAAACTCCTGCTGCAAGCACTTCGGGTGCTAGTCGATCCAATATGCCGGTTCCTCTTCCATCTCAAACCCCATCTGGGCCATTACATTATTGGACGAGATGGCGGCAAGCGACGACTGCTTCCAGTTTATCTTCTCCTTCAGCTCCTTTGTGATTGCCTCGGTATCAACACTCAGGTAGTTCCTCAAGAACTTCCCGATCTCTGTGTTCTCGACGTTCCCGTGGATGTCCTCAGCGTGAGGTCCCCCGGAGCTGTAAATGTTCACGTCGACCGCGGAGTGCCCGTGGGTGGACCAACCAATCCTAGCGCGGCGGCTGATGATCTGCGAGAAAGTATAGATGGCGTGCTCGGGGTCGGATGCGAGCTTCTTCAGCTCTCGGTCTCGGGCGTCAGTAATGCCTAGCCCGCCGATGACTAGGTTGGTGTTGATCCAGTTTTTCAGGTCTTCTTGTGCGTTAGGATCGGAATGGATGGAGCGGATGTGCTCATGAAGTTTGTGAGCCAGGAGCTGAGAGGATGCGTTGGCCTTGGCCAGGACCGAGGGGTACCAGTTGTAGACTGGCAGTTCGGCATTGGGTGATTCTGCAAGCTGTTAGACAAGTTCCGATGCATACCGGACAACTGGAACACTTACGCCAAGCTGTGGCAAGGCCACCAGTTTCGTGGTCACTGGTAGCCACCAGGAGACCGTCGGTCTTGCTATTCTCGATGAAGTCCACGACCGCCTTGAAGGTCTTGTCGTACTCGAGAACTTCCCGCACCTGAGTGGCAGGGTCATTGATGTGGCCTGCGTGGTCGATGCGGCTACCCTCGATCATCAGAAAGAATCCTTGGTCGCTATCCTTCGTAGCCAGCTCAAGGGCGCGCAGTGCAGTAGTCGCCATCTCGCTCAGACTCGGGTACACATCGGCCATATTCCTGCGGTCGATCTCAAATGGCACATCGTTGCTGGCAAACAAGCCCATCGCGGGCAAAGAGACATTCTCTCCCGCCCACATGTCGTCAAAGCCCGCGCGGTTGTCCGTGTAAGTCCATCCGTGCTTCTCCTGGGCAATCTTGACCACATCTATGTCGTCCTCTCGGCAGCTCCCCTCGGTCGTGTTGGGGAGGAAATGGCACCGTCCACCACCAAGCATGAGGTCGACCACTCTGCCCAACACGCCTTCACCGACCTCCTGCAGCGCGATCTCATTCTCCTCTTCTCTCAACTTCACATGGCTGGCAAAGCACGCTGGTGTAGCATCCGTGATATCGGTCGTGACGACCAAACCTGTCTTATAACCCGCCTTCTTCGCCGCCTCCAGCACCGAGCCGCAGGGCGAAAAGTCCGGCAGCACTGAAATAGCCCCATTATAGCTCTTCTCGCCGCATGAGAAAGCCGTCGCTCCCGCCGCGGAGTCCGTAACCAGTCTATCACTTGATCTTGTGCGACTCGTGCCCCAAAAGTGCTTATCCAGCGTCAGTGTGTCGCCGTATTCCAGTCCTTCCACAAGCTGCCGATATGATCGTGTCAGGGACAGCGACGCGGGTCCCATGCCGTCCGACACCATGAATATGAGGTTTCGCTTGCCTGGGGGCCGGGTGAAGTGATCCGTCTGCTGGTTGTGCTGCAGCAGCACCGCGAGGACGATGATAACGGCGGTCGCGAGCAGCGCCCAGACGAAGAGGACGATCTCGCGCAGGCGGGAGGGCCATCCTTCGCGATTCGGCGAGGTGCCCCGGATGGCGTTGTCTTCCTCCTCGGCGCGCTCGTCCGATCGGGCGGAGTCGACTGACCGCCGCGAGGCGGCGAGTAAGGGCGTGCGGTCGGAAGCCTGTGGTGATGGGTGGGCACGTGGTCAGTCGGTCTGCTGTTACACGGACGATTGCGAATATTTCTCGCGGCGCTTACCATGGCTTCCGGTTGTATGCGTCACGCTCTGTTTGCTCGGGATGGAATGAAGTGTTGTAAATCACTCCTTTGTTTGTGAGGAAAGGAAATTCGTTCCCGGGGAGGTCGGTCGGAGGGAGTTTATGAATGCCTGCCGCTCGTCGCAACGGACAGCAACACGACGTCAGTTCGCGTCCGGCCATCTCAGCGTCGCAGGTGAGGTTTTCTTCTTTTGCTCCATAATCTTGCCCGCCAAGCGCCTGTGGCGGTCTGTATTAACTGAGATGAATTTAAGCGAGCATCTGACCCATCTGAATGCAACGTCAAAATCCAGCCAATCATCTTACACTGCTACTTTCCCAGCCCATATACCTTCGTAGCCTCGAGGATGACGACGACGCAGTATTCGACCGACTTGTCGATGAAAAGACAGTCTTTAGTTGTAATATGTTCACGAGGACTTGACAATATTTGGAATAGAAATTAACCTCAAGAGGCGGGATTTGCCACCACTGAAGCGACATCTCCACCCTTGCTATCTCCCGCAGTCTACGCTGCCTCTAGATACCCTCGATCTGAATATGCTGGTTACGTAAAAGATGGCCTCATGCGGGATAGCCTCCTGTCGAACAAGTCCCATACAGTCCCGTCAAAGATCCTCACGGTTTTGGTTGTCCACCATCTGAGAAGTGACCTTTTTCTTCCCAACAGGCTCATAGTATGCCCCATTCTCCAGTTTCCGCATATCCGTCGTAGCCGCCCACAACATATTATACGCACCCTCACTGCCGCATCTCGTCAGAAATGGTGTGACTTGGAGCAGGAACAGCACCGCCGATGGCTTCGTATCATCCAGCAAGCCGATCTTGACAACCCCCGGGTGGACATAGCGGAGCCTGTCAACCTTGTCTCCAGATCGTTCAGATATTAACATCCAACATCTCGCAGAAATCGGAACTACACTCTGAAGTTTTCACGAGCTTCTTGATATTTCCCAGAGCCCTATAGTCTCCCCTGCCCTGCTCCGTAAAATATACGAGCTCCTCGGGAAATGCACAATGATAACCTCGGGACCATGTTTCGTATTGAAATGAATATCATCCGTCAGCAAGTATACATATGCATAACTCTCTATGCGGAGAACTATAGTCGTTTTTTTCAGGCTCATCCCCAGGAACCTTCGAATCAATGTTTCTGTTTCTTCTATTTTTTCTTTTTTCTTTTTTTTTCTAAAAAAAAGGGGGTTAAGTATACAGAATGGAAACGTCTTTTGCTTTATACCTAATGAAACAACTTTGGTGATGTCCGACAAAAGTACATATTCTTCTACACAGAGCTCTGTTCTCGTCGTAGAGAGCTATCAAAATTTGCCCAAGTCTTCAAGCCGGCATTCTTTACTCTTTGTCAACACCACTACTTCCGGAAAATGGAACAAAGAACGATGCCGTTTTAGACACCACACTACGGCACAGGCCTGTATTTTCTCAATTATTTAATGCCTCGAGTAAAATGTCACTCATGACATGAATTTCTAATATGGTCTGTATTGTATATTATTGGAACACGCGCCTAATCGCAGAACTCAAAATATTCGCCCCGCGCAACTCCGTTGAACCTAGTCACAAACAAAGACAAAATGCCACCCAAGACTGGCGTGGTAAGCGGCAGAGTTGGAGGCACAGGAATAGACCGGGGACGTGTCGAAAGACAGCGATACATTACGTCTGCTGTCTGGCGGGCTCGCCCGGGCCGAAAAAGCAGAGAGCCAAAGTTCACTGAAGGCGTCCCACGGATACCTATCGAGTACCTGGGAAGATTTATAGATATGACGGTCGGTGATATCAAGAGGATTCTTGCGAGACAGGATCATCCTACAAACGGCACGAAAGTGGTCCTCTTTGACCGTCTCATCCAAAACGAACTCGTGGAGCCAGACGAGGGAAGCGACTCAGACGAGGAAAACAACCCAGACGAGGAACCCGCGCCAGACGAGGAGCCCGTATCAGATGACGAATCCGTACCAGACGAGGAACGGGCAGTGCGACCATTACAAGTCTCACAGATCAGGACCGTAATCGATCTCCCACCTGAGTCTGAGCCCGAGAGCGAGGGCGAGCCTCCGGAAATCCAAGCGGTTAACAAGAACCTTCCCCTACCAAGTGCCTTTTACATTCCTAAAGCCTTTCTCAATACCAAACTGGGAGAGCTCATCGCCGACACTGAGTATGAGAACATTAGAGAGTTCTTGATTCAACTGCGTGATAAAAGTCCCGAACACGCCGACTATGAAACTTGTCCGTTCGAAAAAGTCATTCACTGGCATAACGACGACCGACGGCAGCTCGCCGCATTGGTGGAAGCACGCACGACTACCTTGGGAGTAGCGGACATCGTTGACGAGAGCGACTGGAACAGTGTTCTACGAAGCAGTAATGTGCCGCAGGACGACGACATCGAGTACCTCGACGCGAATGCACAGATTTCAGACTGGCGTAACGACAGTTTCATGACAACTTTGAATAACACCCCTTACATCCTGTCCGCCTGGACTCGAGACATCAAGGCTGGACTCATGGGATATACACGCACACCAGATAGTTACCATGAGCCACAGAGGGGTCGTACTATCAGAGTCTTAAGAGAAAACTCGGAGATTGGAGACCTGTTCAGACGTCTGATTGACGCGAAGGAGCTGGAACTCCCGGAAGACGATGGCTACCAAGGATGGTGGGAGCCGCCACTCCCAGATAGTTTCTTCATCCCCGAGGACATTTTGATGACCAAGGTCGAGGATCTCATAGAAAATGAGGCACACGCTGCGATCAAAGATTTTCTCGTCACATTGGCAGACCTGAACAAGGGTCCCGACGGATATGAATCTCGGGAGCTGGAATGGGTTCTCCAGTGGCACCCCGACTATCGTGAAAAGCTCGCCGACATGGTCGACCAGGGCGATGCGACGTTTGATGGGTATTACGACGTGGACCCCGCTAATTGGAATAATCAGCTAGAGGAAGGCTGGCTAACGGGTCCTTGGGACAAAGTCTTGGTGGGTCTTCAGATTGCGTTCAAACCACGATGTGCACACAAGAAATCTCTCCCTGGTTTTGATCAAGAACCCTCCACTCTCTTCCATGGTTGGGACCTGAACGATTCACAGTACCGATACTAATAGGAGCTACACAGAACGCCACACCATTTATTCTAGTAGCATGGACCAGAGACATAGAGGCAGAACTCATCCAGTACAAAAGGTCGCCCTTTGAATATCATAAACAGCACGGCTATGTTCATCAGGTGCTACGAGACAACCCAGAAATCGGGGCACTTTTCACAAGAATGATTGAGGATGGGGATATTCTACTCCCGGATGGTGAAGAATACGATGAAACTTGGGACTATGAGGGCGATTATGCTTGATGGATCAGGGCAGGGAGCGTAATTGCTCTCAGCATCAGAATCTGAGGTTTTTGACGGACTGAAGGTGGTTAAGTCCCGAAAGGTCGGGATGTAAGCGCAGAGAAAGATGATCTTTTCATAATACATTCTCTAGACTGGCAGAGGCGTAGCACTTGCCGACGGTCGATTTACCAGGATTTGCGTAGCTAGTACTTTTTTGTTTATATCTGTACTTCGACCAACCTATTCTTTCCTTATTGTTGAACAGTCCAGTATTCTGAACGCCCATCGTAGTAGCAGCACAGAGAGTGTGTGACGACTGTGACAAATATGACGGCTTTAGATAGGTATATACTGCGTCTTTGCTTGCCGGAAGACCTGGGCGTCACTAATTTTCTTCTCCCCTGGTAGGGAATATTTCCGTCCGCTTAAATGTTCAATCTTGGTTGTCGTTAGGCCTAGAAGCCTCCATAAATGCAAAGCGAATCCGATGGCCACACTTGTATGCAACATTATACAGCACGACCGCAAGGGCCCTGATACCCTCTGGGACGTATTTAATGTTATGGACAGCGTTGTTGCATTTGAATAGATCGTCGTGTCTTCTGAGACGCTCACTCCAGTAAAACAGTTGCTGCCGCACGCGGAACAACCTCCTATGGGATAATCCCTTTTGAGATAACCTCATATACAGAGTACCTAGGTAGCCTCCCACGGACTGGCTTCATATCAAAAGCTCATCCTCGTGTCCGTCTCTGAGAGAATGGCACGATAGGTATGTACTCATAGTAGTTGATGGACAGGTACCGTCCCGGACAGGGTGGGTGCTATCAGGCTCTGAGAAATATCGAGGCGTGTGAACGTACTCGTGGAGGTGATCACAATGTGAAAGAAGACGCCCTGTATGGACCGATTTCAATGTAATCTAGAATTTGTTTTCCCAGATACAGTTCTGGCGATTTTCTAGGAGGGCAGAGCTTCATGAGTCCATACTCACTATCGAAATGCTCTCCAAATTACCGTTGCTACCTCCATCTAACACCCGAATGAGTAGTCTGAAAGCCCGTGAATCCGACCGAGTCTTCTCCCTCAGTGTACCTAGTTCTCGGTGCCTTCGGCGTTTCCGACATCCTCACCATCGTGAACGCTGTTGGCAAGAGTCTCCTCCTCAAAGTCCACGTAGAGCTGGATGAGATCCTCGTCACTGTCACCGGACTTGAGGGAGTCAGGAGGAGTCTTCGGACCCTCGGGGTCATCGGAGGCCTCAGCGTCGTTCACCCACAGAGCTGCGGTGCGCTCAGCAAGCTCGGAACCCTCCACATTCTTAGCTCCGCCACTCTTATCACCACCCTCAGCGCTCTCAGACGCAGTACCCTTTGCCTTCTGGCCCGGTAACAGACCTGTCTTGGGATCTCGCAGACCCAAGTTCTTGATGACATTGGCATTGGCCACCGGCCGTCCACCTAAAGCGCGAAAACCGAAGCCCACGGCCGCCGCAGGCGGGATGTCGCCATTCAGCACGCCATCCAGGCTCAGGAAGGTCAAATCCTCGCCCAGACCGGCGCGGCCGCAGCGAGGGCACAGTGTGGTCTTGCACTCCTCGGCCTGAGGCACAAGGTAGGGCTTCTCGTCAGCGGGCGGGATGATGGGGCCGTGGCGGTCGGTGAGCGCGGTGTCTATGGCGGTCTCGTGCTGGCGCAGGACCTTTACGAGCTGCGAGGCGCTGTAGGACTTGATCTGGTCGGCGGGCAGCTCGTTCAGGGGGCTGAGCTTGTCTTGACGGGCGGCGGGGCCGCGGGCGGGCTGTTGGATGTTCTGGGTGAGCATCTCACCGATCTCGTCGAAGTGCTCCTGGGGATGGTCAGCGTTTGTGTGCGAGTGAGGCTGAGTGCATGCTTGCCTGGTTGCCATTGCGGATAGACTCGTAGAGACGCGCGTCGGTCTCATGGCAGCAGCGGTAGAACCAGTCGAAGTCTGAGCCGCCGCCGCATCTGTCACATCGCAGGGTCTTGTCGTACTAAAGGCTTGTGAGTAATGTGATTTTATCGAGACGTAGACGCTAGGGTCCCGAGACCTACCACGCGTGTAGACGCGAGCGAGAAGCACTTATGCATCGGGTGCGGACAGTATTGGAAACCGCGAAGCGGGTGCTGGTTGCCAAAGGCTACGCCAGGAGAAGGAGGCCGATTGCCAAAGATTGCACCTGGAGGAGGATGACCCTCGGTTCCAAACACGGTTCCAGCAGGAGGGATCTTGTTGCCAGCGGGAGGAAGTCGATGAGGTCGAACATGTTCCAAGCCAGGAGGAGGACCCTGAGTCCAGCGACCAAAGAAGGGACCAGGAGGAGGAAACGAAGGCAGCTGGGGGGCGCCCCGATTGCTTGCTGAATCTGCATCTGCATCTGCATCGTGATCATTGTGACCATTGTGATCAACAAAGACACAGGCTTGTTTAGGATGAGGGCTGCCTGGACATGCGCCGAGTGCAGGACGGGGATTGGCTGGTTCACCAGCCATTGTTGATGCTGTTGAGTGGAGAGATCTCTGTTTGAACTGGTTGAGAAATCCTTGGAGCTTGGAAGCTCGACGGACTTGGGATCTGAGCTCATTCCTGTGGGTTAGGTCATTGGTGTCGATGCCGTGCAGAGTAGAGTGAGATGGAAGTGAGGGCAACATAGTGCAGAGGGTGATATGTATGTTCTTGAAGAGAGCTTCCAAGAGGCAAAACCGTTGTGGGAGATGGATGGAATCCGGCCATTGCTTCCACACTCAACAGTAACATACATAAGCTGTCAACTTTGGAAATAGCAAGGCGTGATTCTCTCACCGTGGCCCTGTAATCTGATGCCATCAAGCACCGGCATCGAAGCCTCACAGCCTTCCATTTCTCATACCTAACATCCCTTGTCCATAGTATACAACATCTTCAAACACAGTGAGGACCGCAATCTACCTTGTGCTTACCACTCTCCCACATGCCAGGACTCTTTTCTTTATGTGCGCAATACCGAAACGCATGTCGTCAACTTGAAGTTGCTGTCAGAAGGCCATCTCTGCATCCTCTTGGAAGATATCACCCTGGAAACGTGGAAGACCACCTTGATGTGATTGGGATGCTTTCCAACATCAGTATGATTTGTTGGCATCCTTTCATCATCGCTTCCCCTACGTCCATCTTCATATGGAGCATATTACCTGCGCCCATGCCTCAAGGGTGGCTGGCTGCCAGGTTGCTTGACCCAGAGCCAGTACAACTCCCTTCACAGCAGTGGAGATGATGCAGAAGATAGTCAAGACAACAAGGAAGCAGCTGGATGGCCAAATCTTCAAGAACCAGTGAGATACTAAAAAGTCATTCAAACCTGGCGTGCACTGGTGACGGCAGGGATACACACACCTGGGCACGACCACCGCCTACTCCCAGGGCACTACATCCCTCAGACAGGATGTTTTGAGATGCTCCGAGAAGAGACTGTGTGGACCATGTCATGATATCTGTACCAAGGGAAGTTCAAGTCTCAGCTTGGGTCTACACAACGTCAACAGTGCAGGGGCAAGAGCCAGGCCCAGGAACAGGCCCAGGCCCAGGCCCAGGAAAAGGCATGAAGACGCCCTGGACAGCACGAATGAACCCAAACACAGAGAATGCCGTGCATGAGCCATGTTGAGAGACCAGATCCCTCATCGCCAAGCAGGAGATGCTCTTGATCGTGGATACGGTGAATTTTCCAGTCATCGATCTCTCCTGTGTCTCCCAGCTGGAGCCCGCAGTAGCCATGGACGGCCAAGATGGAAACGAAGTTGGCGGCCACGTGCAGCACATTGCTGTCGGGTGCCATACTGTAGTTGCATAGAATCGAGTCATCCGCTTGGAAACGATAAGGCTCTTGAAATACTGCATTGAATGCTGGTCCGAGGTTGAATTTCGGGCCGTAGACTCGAACCGGGGCAGCAATACGGAGAGAAGGACTTGGCTGTCCCGCTGTTAAAGCAGCACCTGGCGTACAACTCAAGATCCTCCACAATTCAGGTACTGCACTATCGCAAGGGCAGCATGCATCGAAGAGGTTAGACCCTGATGCGCCCCAGCGCGTTGCTCCTCCATGGATGCTCCAATTTCACGGGGTAACGTCCAACCTCCCCGATTCCGTCCCAACTCGAACTCCCGTCCCTCCCCTCTCCAGTATAGCAGGTATAGCAGACGACCTCGCTCACTTGAATAGGGAACTCGCCCTGTTGCCAACCAGCCGGATTTGTAAGTTCCTGTTCCTCCTACCTGGCGCAATCCTGAAGTGTGGAGCTGTTGTTGCCCTGGTCAATTCTCTGAGGCCGGGTTGCTCCACACCTTGTAAACAAACCGCTACAGGTGCGTTCTACCTTGCAGCAACCAGCCTCCTTACTTACATCACGGCTGGGAAAAGACATCTAGGCTCTCCCTCGTGCACAAACTGTCGGACACCCCTACTGATCTATCAACCATCCTCAGGTCTCGTTTGTCTCCTATTGTCTAAGCCGGTGTCGGCCTGAGATATTCCACCATGTCCTTCAAATTCGAACGAGACACCTACAAGCAGACCGAAGGTGTGGCCGGAGTCGCCGGTGCCGCCAGGTCTGCCGCCGCCGATGCGCGCGACCAGCTGCTAGGGAGGGACGGTCCCATCCCCGGGACGAGTGGGAAACATCCCATCAGGGAGGCGATCGGTACCGCCATCACCGGCGGGAAGCAAAATGCAGGCACGAAGGGCTATCTCGCTGTACGTCCGCTTCCTCGATCGTCCAGTCGCAGCAGCGCATCTCGCCGCCCGTCAGCAGTCGAGGCGACAACATGAGTTGCGCATGCCGTTGATCAGGAGGACATCCTGCTAACACCACAACTCTGGCGTAGGCCTACATCAAGCAGCTCGAAGAGAACCCCTTGCGAACCAAGATGTTGACTGCCGGCACTCTGTCTGGTGCCCAAGAGTTTATCGCATCGTTTCTAGCCAAGGACCGCAACAAGAATGGCAACTACTTCACGTCGCGGGTGCCCAAGATGGCTGCATATGGGGCCTTCGTCAGCGCACCCCTCGGCTCGCTGCTGATCTATTTGCTGCAGAAGGTCTTCAAGGGCCGCACAAGTTTGCGCGCAAAGATCCTCCAGATTCTCGTCAGCAACCTGGTGGTATGTTTGGCCCTTCCTGACATGTGGTTTCCAGACTTGATCACTGACTGACTGTATCTTTAGATCGCGCCCATCCAAAACTCCGTGTACCTCGTCGCCATGGCCCTCATCGCTGGCGCAAGGACTTATCACCAGGTGCGAGCGACCGTCCGCGTGGGCTTCTTGAAGGTCATGCGCGTCAGCTGGATCACCTCGCCTATCTGCCTGGCTTTTGCGCAGAAGTTCCTGCCCGAGAACACCTGGGTGCCCTTCTTCAACCTTGTGTCCTTTGTCCTCGGCACCTACATCAACACCGTCACCAAGAAGAAGCGTCTTGCGGCTCTGCGCAAGAAGCACTTTGGCGACTCGGGCCGGCCTGGATCGATGGCCGGTGGTTCTTCTTACCCGGAAGACTACCCGCCTCCTCCTGGATCCAACCCTCCATATTAACTAACTACCTAGTGGAGGTCGCTGGAGTAGCCGCCTGTGTGTCAGACACAGTATGGTGGGATGAGGGAGCACCGTATAGGGTCAAGTGATGAAGTGGGATGGGTTATCCCACTGACTTCCCGTGACCTTCGGAATTTATGCCACCAGTTTTCTTGGATGGGACATGAGCTTGGTGGATGTTCATATGAATTATCGTAAGCAAGGAAAATTTTTATGATGGAATGAGAGAATCTGTTCATGACATAATGGAGGACTGAAGTATCATTGGAAATCTTATATTTGCCTCTGGGCACCTAGAGACGATGATGGAGAGGTACTGTTACTTTGAATATAGGAGCACTTCCATTGTGCTGTTTCATGTCGGCCTCCACATGCTGTGCCCAGGCTCTGTTGAAGCCATGTGAAAAACAATGCAACCAGGCAGTCTTTCTGCCACTGGACCAAGTCTTCCTTCCCATCAGCCTGAAGATGGCCCAACTTTGAAGGCAAAAGGAACCGTGTGAGCCTTCACTTGCTCCATCCGCGGGCCTCAGGTGAAGACATGGGAAGGTTCAATGAATGACCCTCACCATCGATTGCCTGTGATTGCCTGCTTACATAACGGCGCTAGTGGATCCCTGTTTTTAGCGCCACACCGCCTTGCATCGCCCCGTGTCCCTGCCCGATAAGCCTAAAATTTTCTACGCAGTCTCAGACTTCTGACCTTTCTCCCTCCAACCTTCCTTTCTCCCCAACACCACCATCATCAATCTTTTCACTCTTCCAGACCAGATTCATTCCATCTGGCTGTGATTCGCACAATCATCTTTCAGCAGTGTCTTACCACTTCTGTGATCTGTGCCTAGATTGATTGATCGTGATACTACAGGTTCTCTGTCCTTCGACACTCCTACCCAAACGTCATTTCCTCAACACAAACTCGACAACCCCACAGCATCAAGATGTCTTACGGCGGTGGTGGATACGGTGGTGGAGGGTACGGCGGCTCCCGCGGCGGCGGCGGCGGCGGCGGCGGACACTCTAATGGGTTTGATCGCAACGGCGGCGGCGGCGGCGGCTACGGCGGTGGTGGTGGTGGTGGCTATGACGGGTATGTTTCAACTCACACTTCTTCTAACTCTGCGCTGGGATCCGCTTCTCTTCCATCGCGCTGCATGACATAATCTGCGCTCACCATCTCTGGCCATGTGTTACCATCGACATTTGTTTGATATGGATGCTAACAAGTACAACAGTGTCGCTCCAGTGGGTTCATAACATAAATAAGCCCATTGCCATTGTCTCAGACAAATTCTTCTGTATTCCTGGCAAGGATGGGAG
>MUZJ01013632.1:0-13815 GCA_003012975.1 Juglanconis juglandina | reverse complement strand
ATTATCTAAAGAAACTATAATTGCCGAAAATATAATAAGAGGAGCCTATATTAATATAGATAAGTCGAATCGTTTAGTAAGGAAAGAGTCCGTTAGTATTAATAATATAAAAGAAGTAGGCAGTAGTTACGCTATTTAATAAAGTAATATTAAAACTTCTAAGTATTAGCCTAGAAGGGAAAGTATTAAGCGGATCTACTATTAATCTATATTAATATTAGTAGCCGAAGCTTTTAAATAGCTTCTACTTTATATAGCTATTAGAAATAAGTAATAATATCTTATTGTTTTAATATTACTTTTATTAATTCTCCCTCTATTTATAATTAAATACCCCTTTTAAGGACTTATTAGGCAAGGCTAGTAAGTTCTTCCTATAGGGGGATTCCCTTTTCCTTTATATTATTAATAATTAAGATATTTCTCCGGATAAAGTACTTAGTAATTTACTACTAAGTAGTTATAATAAAGATAGGTATATACTTAGGGAGTTCCTTAACTTTTCTAACTTTTTTAATATTAAGGGGAGTAGTATTATATCTAGTTTATAACCTCTAATATTAATACTTAGTATTTATTAAGGAAATCATATTTAATAGCCGCTAATATAGCCTAACTAGGGCTTATCCTTGATATATTATATATTCTTAATACTTATAATAAGTACTATTCCTTAGCCTTTTAAATAAAGTAAGTAATATACTCCCTTTTATCGACTTTCCTCCTAAGGTATAAAAGGTTTTCTTATATAATATTAAATATAGTAATATAGTCTAAGGCTTTTCGAAAACGGGACGATTATAACTAACTTAGCTTTTCGAATAGATTCTAAAGTTAGATAGGCCTAGCGCCTATAAAGGCTTCTAATAGCTTAACATATTTAATAATAAGGTCCTAAATCCTTATAACGATTATAGCAGCTTACTTCGATAATAAGATATTAATAATTAAGTCGGCCTTAATAATCCTATCTATTTAGCTTAAAGAATCCTTTTAATTAATAGGCTAGGAAAGCTTCTTAAGCTTAACTAAGTCTATAGGCTTATAAGCTTTCTTATCTTTAAGGAGCTTAAAGAGAAGTATAAGGATATCGATATAGCCGTTTTATTGAAGGATTATTTTAAAAGCTAGCTCCTATTAAGGCTAGTTTATACGGTTAATAAGCTTTCGGCTTTTAGAGATATAAAGCGTCTTATTCGAGCTTCTACTACTATCTCTATTAGCATTAGCTATATTAGCTAATCTAAGGGAGTTAGAAGGCTATAAAGGGTTTATTTCGACGTCTAAAGGGTATATATTCTTTAATAGTCCATCCTTTAGTAAGGAGGCTATTAAAAGGCCTTTATAGCCTAAGGGAGGCGCTAGCTGCCTTTTATAGCTAGAGAGTAGTATTAATTATACTTTCTAGGCTAATAATAGCTTTAATAATATTAGTTAGGCTAGTAAGGGCCCTTTAACGTTTAAGGGCCCTTACAAGGGTGCCTCCTCTTTTTTATAGAGTTTATACTTTTGCTATATACAGTTTACTAAGGACCCTACTAGTAATAATAGCAGAGGGAGGTCTGCTATTAGCTAAGATTTATTAAGAGTACTATTAATACTTTCTAATAATAAAGAAGGTCTTTCTAAAGACGATTTATTATCCGGAGAAAAGCTTTTAGACTAGGAGTATATAATTAGTAGCTTTATTAATAGTATATACTTCGGTAGTATATAATAGCGTTAGCAAGGTTAGTAATAGCCTTACTTTTATAAACGTTTTAGGAAGTTAATATATGGTAAAGATTAATAATAGTTATTAATAAAAAGATATAGCGCGCGTATAAAGTCTTACTGCTAGGGCAAAGCTATTATACTAATAATATATTAAATAAAAAGAGTATAGTTAAACCGTTTGATTTATTCCTCTCTCGAAGGTTAGAGAGAGGGCTACTGACTAGTTTATATAGATACTAATTCCTTCTCCTCTTCCCTATTAGAAACCTCTTACTAATCCTATCTTACGCTTTAAACTCTAGTGCGGCCGCTATTAACCCGTACGGGGCGGCTCGGCGTAAGAGAGAGGGTTTCAGAGGGCTGTTGTCTCGATAATTCAACAGATAGCGGGCGCTGGCGTTACTGGCTTGGTGGAGCGAAACCGCAGCTTGGACATCGGAGCCTGACCGGTCTTTGTTGTAGTCATCGACAGATCTGACATGGTCGAATTTCAGTCACACGAATGCAATGCATACCTCTATCGTATGATTAGGTGCTTACACGTGTGACGAGCCAACGTTCATAATCAGCGAGTCTGACAGTGTCGAATGTGTTGGCTCCGGAGACATGGTTAATGGGGTGCCGCCGCCACTTTCACGGCCCGTCGAATTTCCGTAGTACTCCAGTGGTGGTAGCTCTCTCGTCGCCCATCAAGATGTTTGCCCAATCCATTGTGAGTGGAGCTGCTGCGTCGGTGGCGACGATCTTCCAACTGGCCAACATGAACAGCAACGGACGGGGTTTCATGGGCATCCCAGCCATAATTGTTGTCACTGAAACCCCTTCCCCACCCAACAAGTGGGCTTTCTGGGGAATGGTTGTCTGTCAAATCGGAATAGGTATTGCTCTGAGGAGAAGAGCCGCTGCCCACACGAGACAAGGTCCCGGGCTAGGTGGATTGTTGAACATCCAGAGAAGCATAGTTTTCATCCTGATCGTCATCATCCAAAAACGTAATGCGTACAGGAGGGCCCCATAAGTAACTGTCATTGGAAGACATGATGTCTGTAGCAGCTTTGATGATCGTTTGAGGTCCAATGTGGGTTCTAAAGGATCTGTATCACACGGAAAAAGGTTTTGATATATTATTGGAAAGGCACTGGAAAGCCCCGTGTGGACAGGGACGATCCGACAAGGAAATTGGGGAAGATGGAGGGAGCAGCGAGGGCCCGGGACGGTGGTCAGCCCTGGCTGATGCGGCTCTGTGTATCAGAGAGTTTATAAACCCTGTTTATTAGCCCTTGTCATGGACCTATTACAGTGTGCAAGATATCATAGACGAAGTCTTCGTTGCGTCACTGTGCGGACATCTCCTCCTCATTGGACACTCGAGGTTGCGAAAGTCTGCACCGCGTATTGAGACGAATGAAAGGCGCGCAAGGCACGGGATTGGGACACGCCCAATTCGATCCTATTCTTCTTCAGGTGTATCCATTCTTTCGTAATAAGGTCTTCAAATGCTTGAGCTGCTCGTCTCCTGTAGAATGGGCTTATTTGCATTATGTTCCCCGGCGTCAGGCAGTGTTCCTCGTCATTGTGAGAGTTGTCAACAAGATATAGTGACCGTTAGATCCACTATCGGGGGATAGTATTAGCCCGGAGGAGCACGGAAGGGGTTAAGATATTTGCGGAAATACCCAAGTATCGCGAGAGGCAACCGAGATCACGGTTAGCGCACATTTTAGGTGCTTACTGCCGGCACATAGGCTAAGACATCCCATCCAACGCTCTTAGACACCGCTAAGGGCTTGCCAATCGATGAACCGAGTTTTATAAACACATGTTCTCGAATCTTGCTGGGAGAGCCGTGTGTTTGTTAAATTGCATGCCTTGTCAACAATACCTCATTTCTTGGACCGTCTGTCTCATAGACGTCCATCAAAGGTTGTAGAGGGCAATGTTCTTGGGGTCGTCAAGTACAATTGGAAGGCCGTGCCGCGATATTTCGAGGCCTTCGTCTTCGCGACTAGAAACCGACTCAGACCATAGGCTAAAACATCTGCCCTACCTAGTAGGGGGTTCCAACGCTCCAGGCTAGCAGGGAGCAAGTATAACCTCGAGTTGCAGCCTTATCTAGTACTTTATCCGATGCTTGCTTCCAGATAGGCAAACCCCTTTCCGTTATTACCACGGGCGTTGAATTGAGGCTCAGGTCTCAGAAAAGAAGTATAATGAAGTAGCAGTGGTCCGTACCATTAAGAAGAAATGGCCGAATCCATCATAATGTGTTTAGGTAGCAATTTCTCCAACTTCGAAATCGTAGTCAAGGGGTAAGGCAAGATAGTCGGAAGCTTGAGTAACGCTACCAATGCGAATCGACGGCGAAAAGGAACGCTCTCGTCATGCGGTCGGAAATCAAGATCAGGTTTAAGTCCCGACTGCACTAGAATGGATGTTTAGAATACGCATTACAAATATAAACTTCACGCGGCTGAAGGTTCTTCTTTCAGCCCGATTGCGCTTATGGTAGCGCTTGATGTAAATCAAATCCGAGCCCCCCTCGCGAAGTACAAGCCCCTTGGGCCGTTGATGGACCCAGTAGCATCGGCCAAGTCTGAAGAATCAATACTGTCCCATCTCAAGGTACTGGAAGGTGAGCATCTCAAATGAGCCTAGATCAAATCACTTTTTGCATTTTGCCCATGGCAACGCTAACAAACGTTCGAAGAGTAGGAAGGAAACGACTCCAAGATTCTTGTTCAGAGGTTTCAAATCTATTTCAAGTGGGAATGCGGATTTAAATAGAAGCCGCATCACTCCATCGTATGCCTTCTACGGGACTGGGAACAATGCAGAAACGTAGCCTTAGGATATACATAGGAAAACAGCAACCAGTATAACGCTTGCCAACCTAAAGAGGGAAATCAACGATCATCTACACGGGCAGAACGTTAGAACTCACTTCAGTTTTTAGGCAGCCGACTTGAACACCGCGGTTGCGTATGCAAGGACATTAGACTCGACCATGATTGCTGTTCTGGACAGTGCGTACTGCAGGCTCCACACAGCAATATATCACGTCCCGGCTTTAGAGGCCGCGGATATTTCTCATGGCTCTTTTCCCGACGAATATCTTGTTTACGCTCCTATCATTGGTGCGGCATATTGTTGCTCTGTTTTTATGTCGGATCTTCAGAAAAACGGCCTGGATTTGTTGGAAGTAAAAGAGTGAATGAACCGGTTGATTTCTTCTTCTCTAGAAGGTCTTAGAGAAGCCTACTAACTGGGTTATATAGGCAGCCGTTCTTACCTCTTTTTCCTGTCTAGAATCCTCCAACTGGCAATAGACTAATAACGAAGATTTACTATAGAGTCGCCGGCAAAGAGAACTATAGATCTCGTATCTTTAATATACCCCTACGAGACTATAGGTCTCTAATATATTTCTCAATTGGGAAGACAGGATGTTTTAGCTAGTATTTCTCTACTAGTTTACTACTAAAATCGTTTATATAAATTAAATCGCACTTATACTAAAAACCGACCGTTCTATAGCTATTACAGTTTCTTTATAGATTCGCAGAGCTAACAGTTAGATTAGTCTAATACTCCGTTGCTCGAGTACTAACGGCTATAATACTATCCTTATAAGCTAACTTTAGCTAGTCTTATCCTCCTTATTGTCTCCTAATGCTTTTAAGGACCGAGAGGCTTTATAAGCCTATCGGCTAGTTAATCCTTAGTAAGGACCTAGTAAATCTAAATACGCTCTAAGCTAAATTCGTCCGTAACAAAGTGCTTATCTAGAGGGATATAGCCTATCCGTTAGTAAAATTTAGGGTATTTCGTTAGATTAACTATCACCTAATTATTATAATTTATAATAAAATCTGCTAAAACCCTTAGTTCCTATAATAAATTCCTTACTTAAAGGATTAACTAAATGCCCTTTCTAACCTTATAATACTTAGCCTTTATTATTAACCTTATTATTTAGTTAGTATACTTTAATTACTAGACGATAATATTATCGCCTATCTATATAACGATACTATTAGTTAAACGGCTAGTATTATGATCTCCTTTCTAATTAATGTCTACCTATATTATTACTATAAGCCTAGAGCCTATAGCAGTTGCTAAAGAGAACCTATTATAGTCCTAGAGGACCTCTAAAGAGAAATTTATATTACTAATTTCAGGGGTATAGTCCCTTATTCATAAGAAATATCTGGAACTATATTATAGTAGTATCTTACTACTAATAAAAGGGTTCTAGCTATATTATAAGATAAGAAATATTAAGAAGGTAAGATTCAAGCGAGATTCTATTATAGGGTATATTAGATAGCTTATACCTAACTAATATTTTATTATTATTATCTAGCTAGCCTATTCCTTATTGGGTATCACTTATATAAGTAACCTAGCTATAAATAGTATAGTTATAAGTTTTAGATTATTAAGACCTATCTTATTAAGGGATCTCTAAGATTATATATCTTAATAGAGACTAATAGTCTATTTCTAGAAATTTATTATAATACGTACCTTTAGTAAGTATATTATATCCCCTAGGTTTTTAATCTCGAATTCCTAGCTTAGTTTATATTTATTTCGAAAAGTAGGTATGAAAGGCAGTAGCAGTAGATGCCTTATATAAAGGCTAGGCTTATTTTACTACTAGCTGCTAACCGCCTTCTAAAATGGTACTAGTATATAGTTTCTTTATTATGCCTTGTTTTATATTTCAGTTGAGCAAACGGCACAGTGGCACAGCAGTCAGCTAAAGTGAATCCATAATAGTGGCACGGCAGTTAGCTGAAGTGAATCCATGTCTTTAAGGTCCGATTTCACAAAGTCGGTGATAACACATTGTTTTGGACCACTCTCATTATAAAAGTGCGGAACTGGCCCTGCCAAACCAATGATAGCAAAGGGATCTTTCTTCCAACCCTAAAGCCACTTGAATCTAGGAATATGAGGTAGGTACTCCGGGCATATCACTGGGTAATAACCATTCATCTCAGTCTGTCGACCGTCGACCAATGGTGTTGCTGACTGTGCGGCTGCCTACGACTGCCAGCGCTCCCACCAAAAGACTTGTGTTTCAAGGGCTGGGAGGTTCCTTTACGAGGGACTTTCTCGTCCTGGAAATTTGCATGGATCTGGCCAATGCTCAATGTCATATTTAATGACAACTAAAATATCAATCTGTTCAGAAAACCCCCAGTCTCAGGCCTTCATGGCTTGTGGCACCTCAAGCATCAAAGCCGAGATCTACGTCAATCTCAACTGGACAGGCACGGATCACGCATCGTCAAGTTGCTGCTTCTCTCCGTGATAACTTCACTGGTAAGGACGGTAAGCAGTGTTTTGGCTGCAAAAGCTCGCAAGCCCTCAAAGCTGTTAGCGGGCACACACTGGCCAGTAAAGGCAGGGCTGTTGACGCGCCACTTGCTCGCCATCATTTCGTGGGTAACTTAGAAGTGCAACTTCTACCGATTTCTTTGGATTCCATGCCTGACGAAAACTTGGTGGCTGCAGCCAACAAAATACCGTCCGCCGCAAAGATGAAACCACGTGGCCGTCAAGAAGCGCTGTTAAGTCGAGTTCGACTCACAACCTGATTCGGCTCTCCCGTGTTGCAAACGGTTGTTCGCCACTAGAGATCTGCAGTCCAACTGGCCCGGGGAGGCTGTTCCCTTTCTCGCGGTTGGCCTCTTGAGAATTCTGGATGGAAGACTAGTGACATTGGCCCCGGGTTTTCTTGAAGGCCAACATGATATTTGCGCTTGTCTTCCTTTCAGCTACCTGCACTCATGCCGTTACATGAGAGGGCTAGGTAGATAGTTACTCGCTTGGGAAAGTCATGTGGTCTGTTATCTGGGCACCTCCGTTGACTCGGATCCGCTTTCCCACAGCCGCGGCACCAAAGGGCTTGGGGCTTGGCCTTACGAGGGAACGACTGGTTTGGCTGAGTCTACTAGGTACCTAAGGTAAGCCTGGCCGGGCACCAGTGGTTCCTCCCACTCCCTCCCTCCCACTTCTCCCAACCGTTTCGACATTGTTGACTTGCTTGTTTCTCAGCGATGGCAGTCGCCGCAACCGTCGGTCTGTCCGTCTTTCTCGCTCTTCTTGACAGATCCCTCGGGCTTCAGTCAAGCCATCTCAAGATGTACCACGCTGTCATTCCATGATGATTTGAGACGTCAGCAACCCACGTCTGCAGAAAGAGCGGGAGAATCATGGCACTCGATCAGTTTGAACCTCAATGATCTCGGCTCACCTGAAAACCTATACGGCTATAACGTCCAAAAGGCCGCGCACGAGATATCTCGGCTTGACTATCACTCCAAGGTTATCTACACGGCATGACCCGTATTCGAAGACCCGGTTGCAAGTCTGACGTCGGCCGTGGCTGCATCGCTCCTTGCGATGCGACTGCCGACAAGAATGCTGCGAATTTAGAGGACACCAGTTCCGACTGCAGCAGAGTGGCAGCCAGCATTGTCAGCTGCCTTTTCTCTCACTTGCCAACTTTAGGTTTGTCTTGACTTCGGGAGCCTTTGTCTTCCTCACTGAAGACTTTTCTCGAATCGTAGGCTGACAACAAACGAAGATAACCGAACGCGACGATCACACGAAATAGAAGATGCCAACAAGTGAATGAAGACATACATGACAGCGTGTTGCGCACTGATCAACGTGGCAAGGCCTTATGGAAGAGAGGTGCCGATACGCGTTGATGAGGAAGACTCCCCAAGGAGACTTTCGGACGGAGCACTCATTCCAGTGCGTCTCTGAGATATTTGATACAATCAAATCTTCCAGTGGACGTTGCTTTGGTGTGGTTGGGAAGACTTCTTGTATCAAGAATACTATTTCGAGCAAAGGCTGCAGAGACCGAGCACCAAGACAGAACTCGATACATCATGAAGGACTTCGTCAGATCCGACATGATTTCGCAACGAAAAGGAAACTCCAACCACCATGCTTATGTATAGAGCGGGCTAGCTTGGTTTTGACAAGAATCGAGTCACATTGGACAAAGGGCGTTATCTCGAGGGGACCAGGACAACCGGGGTCTAGGTCTGGTCGGCTGCCACTACTGGACGTCGAAGTGCACGATATTCAGGAATGAGCTCCGGATATTTTCGAAGTTTTAAGAACAGCTGGCAGTGTTGATGCGCAGCGAAGGGCTTCGAGCGTTGACGAGAGCATTTTGAAATCGACCAGAGTGCATGATCTCGCAAGGAGGAGCCGAGAGGTGAAGGGACAGGACCAGGAAGCAGCGGAACTGTCCCGTCCACGATCCAGAGTCTGCTGGATCCCATGTCACTCTCTATCAAGAGATGGAAAGAAGTTGAGGTGTGTTGGTGGGATTCAAAGTCGGGAAAAAAAGGAACAATTAGCCACGAGGAACCGGGTGGAGGAAGGGGATGGGAAGGTGCAAAAGAGAAGAGGACTAGTCTTAAATCCGGCAAGACACTTCGACGGGGAAAAGAAGAAAACCCTCCAAAGTTTTCGTCCTCATCTCCTGTCAACGCAACCTACCTTCTTGGCTAGGACTCATCAGCCATGGGCCACACCAATATCCCGCGGGTGCGCACATGTCCAATATCAAGCCAATGTGGACAGCCACTAGGCGCTGGCAAGTTGGAACCGCCACCGTCACCGAGCAATTCGACATTGGCTCATCGAGATCCACGTCGACAAACCGCGAATGATGCAATCCTTGCTCCTAGGAGTGGCGTAGGGAGCGACACACAAGTCCTCTTCGGTCTCATCTTCCAAACCCTAACCGAGCTGAAGATGTGCGTTGGTTTCCGGAAGCAGAGCACATTGCATAGATCGTGCATTAGCAGCCCAACCAGAGACTACTCAAGCCCGCCATCACGAGACAGACCTCACTCTGCCATAAGTTCGATATCTCGACGCCAATCATGATCCTGGGCCAGACACGGCATGTGGAGATATGTCAGCATTCCACCGAATCTTGCATGGAAGGGGTGCCATCATGACCGGACTTGCTGATGAAGGGGAAATTAGTAATGCAAGCACAGAAAAAGTACGACCGCTGCCGGTTTGGGAGGACCAACAAGACAGTTAGTTGGTGATGAGAAATGCTCGGTGGTCGAGAGATGGCGGGGACTGTGGGGACTGACAGGCAGGATAGCCCCTGAAAACTCCCCGAAGCAGAAATGGCCTGGTAGGCCTATGGCGGCTATGGCGGCTATGGCGGCCCACTGAATCTTGGTCGATTTCGGGCGCTAACCGCGGGAGGACGATCCAGTGGAGCTTGATTTTGAGCCGCACCAACCCCGCCGTCACACTTCGGATGAACACCCTGCCACAGGAAGCACATACCAGTGTGTGCCTCTTGATACCCCGGTACGAAGTGTTCCAATGGCCCGAAAATCCACGATCCAAGTCATGGGCACAAACCAGAACCACTTGCCGGTGTCGAGAAGAATATACATGCCGAGGTCACTGAGCTCTCGCTGTCTTCAAGCCCGGATCCGGCATCAAGTGAGCACGGCCGGTTCAGTGGAGCACAACGCGATGCCTCTCTATAGTCAACAAAGAAGTGGGAGGACTTCTATAACCCAGCAGCTCACTATCGGTCACGTGTTAGGCAGCGATCAATGAGGCCTTGTCTCTAAGCGAGCGACATACTCCCTCTCCAGGCTTTCCGTTGCTCAGCATTTACCTGGAATTGTGAAGACTATATTCCAGGCCACAGAACCTGTTCGCGTGCAGGCAATCTGTAAAGTGGGTCACATTCCTGCAACTCGACGACATGTGGAACTATTGACATATGGATTCTCAGTCCGATGCTCCTCGTCGAGAGACTGTCTGTCTCCTTCACTGGTCATTGAGCGTGTTAATACTTTTTCGCTGAATTCTGACCACTTGCTAAGTTCAAGACTATTATTTGTGGCAAGCAATGACAATGACCACGGCCCACCCCCCTTGATGAAGATTGGCCTTCAACAATGTGGTGGACAAGCAATAACAGCTCACGAATCATGTACACAACATGAAAGCAGAGAAAAGGGAGACAAAAATGAAGATTACCGACAGCCATTGGTGCTCTTACTTGGTCACGCGAAGCTGCAAGTTTCAAATGATCGTTTTCATACAAAGACCTCAGTCTGGCATGCACCCAACTCAGGGTCGGAGAGTGGCTCTATGTGGTGGATACAGACAACTGCATCACTGTCCAAAGAGGTAAGTGTCTTGATCTTGAATGCCAAAAATATTGCAGATTTGGATACTGATTTGGATTCTTTAGCTGTGTTTCTTCTCCGGCCTCCATCTCTGAGGCAGGATACCCATATGTTGGGATGTCAGACCATCCCAGGCCATTCGCCTCCGAAGGCATGCATTATTGAAGATGGCATGCCTATTTTCTTTCTCGCCGAACAGAAGACACTTGTTCTCGATCTACTATTGAAAGATTCAATTAGCCTGCCCAAATACTGAGGAGGCAACACCTACTCTTTGAATTCAGGCAGGGCTGACTGTGGCAGAGACGATGCTCGAGAAACAGGAACATCCGAGCTGAGCATTGTTCCAAACATGCACTCAAAGATTCTCATATGGATCATACATGAAATATGTTGCTAGGTTCGGTTTACCTCAAGTTTCCACTCGCATCTCGATTGCTGCTTCCTGGGCCCTTACCACACAAGCACAGCTCATTCTTTTGGACCATACCTGAAGCTCACTGTTCAACTGCGCCACCAGCTGTCTGGACAAAACCAACATCAAAGAAGGACCTGTTTCATTGATGTAGTATTGGAGTCTTTGTTTGCAGGCGCACTGACCTGGATCAGCTGGCTGTTCTGCCGCCTGGTCGTTGATGCCTATTGAGCCTATACCACCATCCTGGCGGCCGCCTCGCTGACCAACAAGCACAGTGACTGAACAAGGCGACGAGTAAGCACATTTGCGAAGAATCTCCATACCAAACCTGTCTTCAGTTTCTTGAGACCATGGCCCCATGTTCCTGCTCCAGCTTTCATGCCGCAATGTCCTGGTGCTGACATGCCTGCAGGCCGCTCCATCCTCTTGATTCTCCTGCCGGCTTTTTGAAGCTCTTTCAGCCTCGATCGTGGGGGTCAACAACAGCACTGAGTCAGAGGCCCCCAAGTATGGCGCCAAAGAGTGATCAAAGAAGATATTTATGGAAAGTATGCGATTTCGCTAAAATGCAAGCTTGCATCCAAGCCAATCACTCTCGATCAGGAGGATGAGGAGGATTGCCTCCTTGGCCGCCTGCCTTCCTCGTACTGCCTGGCTTGAAGGCCTCGCTGAGGCTTGACGATTCAAGAAAACGGCAGGTACTGGTACGTTGGAAGAGATGCCATGCTTCTTGGGCGCAAGGAGCCTCGTTGAGAGCAACAGATAAGCAATCCCCTACGTTCTGCCCTCTGCCTGATTATGCCAAGCAGCGGCTTCAACGCCTAGGGCGGTGCCGCATAGCCTGGAAGGGTTTGAGCACGTTTGTCAACCCAGGCATCCGGAGATATTGTTCGCATCGTCAACCGTACCTGGATAGAGATGGCCCTTATTCGGAAAGTCGATATGCAAGACTGGTTGCCTTGCGCCCTGACGCATGAGGCGTTACCCTTCATCTCCAGGAATCTCCAAATCTAGGTGAGGACGCGCTTTGGTAAGCAATTTGTCCCTTCGGCGCGCGCACCGGGGGCGTCAGCGGTGATCCGCTAACCCGTCAGCCTGTGACTGCTGTTCAAAATCCGTCGGGTATCTCCAAACCCGGGTGCCACTATCAGACTTGCCTTACTCAACCACACTCAAACAATGCACATCCGATGGTGGCTTCAAGATGTTTCCATCAGATCCCCGTCACTATTGCTGCAGTCTTGACCGGTGAGGTCGGACTTAACCAGAAACGTCCGAGCACTTTGAGCACCTGCAGTACGACCAACGACAGCATCATCTACAGTCATTCAGTTTTCTCCGGGCGCGAACCCTTTATCCAAGGTGGTCAGACAGCCACACTGTACTGGCAACCAACCGCGGACACTATGTGATGTCCTTTGTGCGGCAGACATATGGTACTTGGTACCAGGCCGAATAAACGACCCCCTAGACAGGTACCTACCTTCTTGACCCACCGATGCAGGTCCTATACTGCCTACAGCATGACCACCACCTTCTAGATCCACAGATACAAGTCCATTCGAGTGGAGTCTTCAGTGTCTTGGGGGCTGTTCATTACCCCTCCGACTATGTAGCTTGTCATTTCGCCTACACACCGAACTACCTCAAGTAGCTAAATTCCCCGCGATGGGAACCAATCTTTGCTCGTGTCTGGTTGCGGACTCGTTGCCTCCTGCCTCTAAACTATCTCACACACAGCTGCGTATGCTGCCGGATGAAGCAGTGCTTGTGGCTGCGATTCGATTTCGTGCATGACACAATATTGGATGCAATCTCGGGATGAGATGTCTATGGCGTTCACGGCTTGCAGCCGGTGAAGCTTCACCCAATGGTGTACTTGTAGAACCCATTTTCTAACCACCTGCACTCGAAGGGCGTGGTGCGCTGCAGCCCCCACATCCACATCTCATCCACATATTCATGAGAGCTTTGCTGCCTGAGGTTCTCAGTAACCTCAAGCCTCATGTTAGTCTCACGCGCAACACATGACCAAGCCCTCGGAGTGCCGTTGCACCGGCCAACGCCCGGATGTCGGACGGGAGAGAGACCTTCTGCGGGTCGGGAGACGTTGCACCTCAGCAACCCGAGTTCGCTTCATTGGACCCCTCCGCATGCCATGCATGAACATGGGGACGCGTCTCCAGTTGTGCATCTGCAACTCTGTTACCGGTTATCATACATACTTAGTACATAGTATTTCCACGAAACACCTTCCCAATCGAAGTTGACAGACTTGCTGCAAGGCGCCTACTAAACAAGGCAGAGATGTTTAAACTCAAGGATCACCTGCCGATCGATGGTGTGTACACATGTTCGCCCTGCTTCGGCGTCTAAGGTTCCGCCCAGAGGCGAACTTTTATTTATGTCCCCGAGGAGCTTCCAGAACAAGATTGAGAAGGCTTCCCACACACCCACCCACCCACACAC
>MUZJ01013631.1:0-13808 GCA_003012975.1 Juglanconis juglandina | reverse complement strand
GGGGGAAAAAGAAGAAGAGAAAAAGGAAGCAACAGTGTTGGAGGTTCGGAACGGCGCCGGCTTGTTTCATATTTTCTTGCAGGGACACCGGATGGATGGGGGAGGAGGTGGGATGGCAGGTTCGCATGGAGAATGAAGGTCGTGGCCCCGTGGCGATGGTGGCAGGGTGAATCTTGGGGAGCTTGAGAGTGGATGGATGTTCCTTGGTCAAGATACATGTATGTATGTACTAGTATTTTGGTTGCTGGTTTGCACAGGCGCCATCGAGTAGGTCGCCGCCTATCAAGAAAAAGGGTGGTGCTCTCATCAGCACCAGCGCCACGCCCGGGCATCAGGAGAGGTCGTCGCGGTCAATATGGAAATGCGCGTGTCCCCTAAGAAAAGGTCCACGCCGCGTGGTGGCGGGTGTTTGTAGATGATCTGCGTCCGCTGCAGACCTGATCGCCCAGATCGTGCACCTATCGCGACTCTGCTCTGCTACCCCGTTGTTTACCCTACATAATCCGTTTCTACGTCGCGACGACCCTGGTAACCCGTGAACCCGTAAGAGATCAATTGAGGCGCGGATCTTCCATCTCGGGGAGACGGGGGGGGGGGTTGAGAAATTCTATGGTAGCGGATGTTGAGGCGATATCCGCGGGAGCTGAGGCCCGCGCGGTACCGAAGATCGGACACGATCTATTCCGCACCACCTAGGATTGTATAGGTATGGGATGCAGCGCACGGCATGAAGTGCTAAATAGCATAGCATATCGTGCATCCGCGGCGAGCATGGAGATAGGCTGGGCGACGCCTCTCATGTTCAGCTCAGGGGTAAAAGTGAGATCAAGGAGACGCCTTCCCGGCCTCGAAGTTTGGAGAGTGCATAAGGGCTTATAAGGGGTAGTGATATGTATGGTATATTCGACGGGATCTTTCTCTGGGCAGCTTCGAAAGAATACCGAATGGTGTTCGTCTCCAAGGGAAAATTTGGTTAGGTGGCTACTAAGTAGGAAGCTGTTGGCAGAGTAATCAGCGCTTGCAGGCAGTCCTTACCGGCGGGCCGGTAACGACGTCGTGCCAATCAACCACCCGTGGACCTAGACGAGGCAGTTGTGTTGCATGGTGGCAAGGTGGTCGCGTGTTGAGGCCGAGTCTGAAACGTGAGCTGGGTGCCGCGGGTGATGCTGTTGATGGGCGCGCAGGTCGGCTGGCGGCTGGCTGGCAACATAGGCCAAGCCTGATGACAGCTCCGTAGTTTTACTTTGCGTGGATCCTTTCCCAGCGACGACGTCAATTTGCCCTCGAGGGGGAAACCTGGCTTGTTGTCAGGTCGTGTTGAAGACCGGGATGATGGCGGGACGGACGACTGAAAGCACGAACACTAGATGCACATCAGCGGTGGTTTGGGGGCAAGTTCATGCGGCGGCTGATGCATAGTCCACGACCACGAAGTATAGTCCCGGGGGAGGGGAGCATTCCCAAGGCTGTGAATATGAGTGGCCATGTCAAGTAGGTCTGTCTGGTGATGGTTCGATTGTCTCGACATCAGCGTCTTGGATCTGGGCTGGGCGGCGGTCACCTCCGTGGAGACCACCAGCCAGTCTACTCAAAACCTTGGCCAGGCAGGGAGGACATAGTGTCGGAATTAGGTTCCGCCTGACGTTTTGTCAGAAGAAAGCTAATCGCTGAAGCTGCCAAGCCCAGTGAACCTTCTGGCAACCTCGGCCATGTTGTCATAAAAAGCAAGAAAGAGTTGGACGTGAGTGATTGGATTTGACGATCTGGGGGGTGGGGGGGTTCGCCAACGTTTGTGAGAGAACTTTCGTGAGACTCTATTTTCCTAGGACTATGTAGCGAGACCGCCGCCACAACTCCGATGACTTGATGAGGTCCTGTACGAGAACTGCCAGCTTCCACTACGCAGATGAAGCTAATCAGCCGTTCCGAACAAATGGGAGCAATTTTCTGCAAACTACTTCATAGCCTATAGTGCTACTGCGAACCAGTGGTAGTGAAACCAATCATAGTGACTTGGGCGCACCGCACGGTATCACCCAGGTTAAATTTGTTGAGTCTATGGCTTGATGCGCCGAGAATCCGCGCAAGACTTACACGAGATATCTGTTCCTGCAGACCCCAAGGCTCCGGGCGAGGCTGTCAAAAAGAACGACACAAGATAGACAGTTTCTGCCATTCGCGTATCGTGCAGTATACAACTTTGTGGGATTTCTAATAGGATGGCTAGTTTTCTCGACCGTCCTAGACCCTGTTATTGTTAATCAATCGGTCGCAGATCGCCGCAGTCAACCTTTGGGTAGTCCTCGAGGTCTCGACCAGGGGCAAAAAGCCACCCGCAGGAAGGCTGCACTAGCTTATCTGATGTACTGTTTCGGTGTGACGTGAAAAGAGGCGTTCCCTGGATGGGAGAGTTGGTGATCATGTGCCTCTTGTATGGCACCTCCTCAGGTCTATGCAGTCACGGACCTGACAAAAAAAAAAAAAGAATGATTCGAGCGGTACGGGTCCGTACGGACGAAGGGAGACATGTTCCAGGAACACTATTCGATGCCAATCTTTCCTTTGGCCACACTACTGCTGCCTGTTGTGAATTAAGAGGAATCCATCAGTACGGCAGATACAGTCATTGAGTAGTACGGTAGATGAGGCAAGTCAGACAGACTGTGTTCTGTATGATGGCAAGGGATTTCAAGGGCGACCGCCTTGTGGATATGCCGGGGGAAGTCTCTGACGTGATACCGGCATTCGAGGTAGCAAACACGGCCGAATGGGAAGGTCAGGAAGCGCTCGATGACCGGAAGAGACAGGACAACTTCGATAGCTTATGGTCCAGGAACCTGTCAGGAAGAGCATTGCAGGTTTTCAAGACTGTCGATGAAGACGACGATGTCACATGTCACCGGGATGGTGGTGAACACTTGAGCCCTTTTCGAGCCTTGTGCAGATATCTTGCAGGAGGCAAATGTCAGGAGGGTGGTCGGCAACTGGTGGCCTCTCCGACAGCGGTGCTGAGCGGGTAGAAGCTCCATACACATACCAGCATACCTGCGTGTCAGCGTTAGCACAAAGAGAAGGCTGATCTTGATGTGGAATTTCGAGGCAAATTCGGCTCGTGTTGATCACTCATCAAATTTGAGTGAGGCGATAGCGACTAGAAAAGAGTAGTAATCATAGCAGAGCCACTATAATCTCCCACATGCGATTGGGATATGAATCACACGCTATAGGACCCATGCGCCTTCACGAGGAATTGTGTGGGCCGGAACAGTTGGGATGAGGATGTTGAAGATGAAGAGGGAACCTTGGCTTTGGACTTTTGGAGTTGAACATGTACGTGTGTGTGCTGGCTGGCTGTCAAACTGCTCAGGCACGACCCCTAGATCAGCTGGGGAGACCCTGTCTGCACCCTCTTTTAGTGCCTCGGCCTTTCTGTCAGGGCAGTCAAACAGGATCAAAAAAAGGGGGGGGGGGGCTTGTCGCTGGCTGCGGCTGCGGCTGCATGAGGGTGAAGTGTGGAGTCCACCAGCAGCAACAATGCGCTGTCACACCCAAACTCGAGCACTTGTGAGTTGGCACTGGGCAGGCTCCCCAGTCGTTTTAGAATTCCAGACTCTTCGCAGCCCATCATCAGGGCAGGACAGAGGAGACTCCTCCAACCTACTCCCAAGAGATCATCCCAGAGAAATAGCATCTCACCTGCCCACCGTCCCACCATCCCAGCATCCCAGACCCGATTATCCCATCCAACAGGATAGTGGAAGAGTATGGGAGTGTACCTTCCCCATCCCGCTCTCCGCCTGCGCACCCTCCACCCACTAATGCTGGTCTGGCCGCCGTTGTCAAGTCCACTTTGAAGTGGCCTGGCCCTTCCCACCCATCTCCTCTAACGCCGCTCCTCCCCTCGAACCCATCTGGAACTTGTCAACAAGCACAACTCAACGTCCCCTCTGCCGTCGAGGCGATCCCACGACATCCTCTTCTAGACTCTTCTAGCACCTCCCGCCATCAATCAACCATGGACGACTATCTGGATAGTCCCATGGAGGAGGACGTGTTCCCCTGCAAGGGATGTGGAGAGGTACGTAAAGTTCACCACCGGCATCACAATGTGTCGTACACACAGGACTGACTTCACTGCTCAACCAAGATTCTCGAAGAGGGGAAGGCTTTTGAGCTTGGTATGTTTTTCCTTGGTCCAGCAATCAATCAATGCTGTCTTGCTTGCTCTTGCCCCTCCCTCTGTGTCTCCTCCTATACAGTCTGTCTAGATCGCTTTTCACCACCCCCTACCACTCTCTTGGAACGCCTCCCACTGTGACCTCCCCCCGGGAGTCACTCATGGATTCAGAAGAGCCTCCAGCTGACCATACACCAGCCGGAAACAGGTGGCATCTCAACTGCTTCCGTTGCAACACATGCGGTACCCTCCTCGACTCCGACGCGAACCTCCTCCTCCTCGGCGATGGCTCCCTAATCTGCAACAACTGTACATACAGCTGCAGCGCCTGCGGAAACAAGATCGAGGACCTGGCCATCCTGACCGGCGACCAGGCTTTCTGTGCCACATGCTTCAGGTGTCGGAACTGCAAGAGGAAGATTGAGAACCTGCGCTATGCCAGGACCTCGCAGGGCATCTTTTGCATGAACTGTCATGAGTCGCTCATGGCAAGACGAAGAAAGAAATCCAAGGCTGCCGCTCAGGCCAAAGTGCGAGAGAAAGACTCGCCCATGGTCGAAAAGTCTCTACCAGCCCTCCCTCCAAATGCCATACCGCCGGGTGCCTTTTCCGACGACCGCGTCTCCCCCGACTCTGATACCCCGACCGAGCTGTCGCCCCGACCAACGAGGCCGGCGTATTCCAGGAAGGAGTCAACTCCAAGAGGTAGTCCACGTCCCGCTCGCTCGCCAGAGAGGCACCAGGAACCTACTAGTCAACCTGGACTCGGCTTGCCGCCCGCCCCCAACTATCGAAACAACAGGAGAAGTGGGATGTTCACGGGACCAGCTGACCTGAATGGTGCAGTTGCGAGCGCATTTGCGAGCGCAGGCCCAGATGGTGACAACGACTACCACTTCATCCCAGTGGCCCTGGATCCCAGCCCTGTTCCCTCGGCGTCCCCCCGATCAAACACCGAACCACTCGATTTGCGCAAGGCGAACAACGACAAGGACTATTTTACGAGGCAAAGCACCATGCCAGACATGAGGGGCGATGCGCGCAGCTCCCAGACATCAACGCCACATATTGCCTTCCAGGAAAAAGCACGGCGCACCTCGTCCGATTACGAAGCCTCGACCCCCAAAGAGCCATCCCGAAAAGCTTCCAAGTCATCCAAGTCCGACAAGAGCGTTGTTTCGCTGTCGCAGGCCTCGCCCCTGGAAGACAAGATGTCCAGACCAAATGGCAGATCGGACGAGTTCAAGTTGCAGGAGGCCCCGAAGAGTAAGAAAATTTTGAACAATCGACCCCCCATCCCCACAGCTGGTCTCGACGAGCATGGTTCTCCCAGGGCCGCCGATGAATCCCCAAGGAAGGACAACCTGGGTCCAAAGCCTGTTTCGCCTCCACGATCGGGTTCCATGGATCCTTTTGGTTTATCCACAGACGCAACAGAGACTCGTTGGAGGGATGATGACAAGCGTCAGCCCTCAGAAACAGCGGGTATGAGTAGGACCGGCGATGCAGAGACCTCCAGGCCCATACCCAGGAAGGAGATCTCTGCTTCGGCCGCCTCTCGTCATGGTATGTTGACAATTGCTGCTGATACGGATTATACTGACCCATATTTCACCAAACAGTCAACGGTAAATCGTCCAAGAAAGACGACCTTGTGCCACCACCCCGACCACAAGTGGAACAGCAACTGAGCGACTCGTACATGTCTCCCCGGGCGCCACCTCAACCACCTGGAGCTGGTACCCGAGAAACCCCAAAGAGCGCGCAGAACGGGCCCGGGTCTCCCACCAAGACGTCCCCTGCGCTTCCTAGATGGAGCGCTGGTGGCGACTTTAGCATGGATGAGGACATGGCGCGAATTTTGGGAACAGACGAGGGATCCTCGTCGATTCTCCGTCGTGTGTCGAATGCTGTTAGGCACGGCCGTACGGGAAGCACGGAGTCTAGCACAGTTCAGGGACGTGGCGGCCACAACAGGAGCATGAGTGAGACGACCCGTACAACCGCATCCCCGAGATGGCCCAAGACCCCGACCGTCACCGACCCGAATGGAGAGGCGAAGGACATCAGCAGTCCGATTTCCATGCATAGTGCTAATGGAGATGATGCCGCATCTCTGAAGCGGCAGTTGCGCAACTCTGAGCAGCGCGTTGCGGAACTGGAGAGGCAATTCAACTCTGAAAAGGATCTGTTGACTCTTAACGAGAAGTTGATAGAGAAGAGGAAAACCGTCTCCGTGTTGGATACGCAGACAGAGATCATGATCCGCCAACTGGAGGTGTTGACCGAGTACGTGGAGCGAGCCAAGGAGACGAATCGACCCATCGACCCACGAGCTCTAGAAGACTCAGCCATCAAGGAGTTCGTCCAGAAGCTAGAGAAGGTTCAACAGTCGATGACGAACACGATTGCCCAACTGCACGCGGAGCGAGATAAGTTGATTGAGGAGAAGAACCGGGCCATAGCCGACCGAGACCGTGCTCTTCTCGAGTTTGAGCAGCTATCCAACAAGAATGCGGAGCTGGCCGAACTGAATAATGATCTGACGCACCAGATACAGGGACGTTTCAGGTCACAGGCTGGGTCCAATGGAAAGACCAACGGTCTGGGTATCTATGCGAACCACAAGGCTATGTCGAGCACCTCCGTGCATAACATCGACACTGCGAGCATCCAGACGGGCAACACGATGGTCGCCACCGACGTGGACGAGCCGATCTTGGAGGGACCAACTGTTGTCCAGGTCAGGAAAGGTCAGGCCAAGAAGTTCAACTGGAAGAAGGGTGGGAAGACGGTGGCACAGAACATCACGAAAGTCGGTCGTGCGGTAGCTGCCTTCCAAACCAACGAGCGCGACCCAAGAGCAGGACCCCAGCCTGGAGGTCTGACCACTGACAACATCGGGCTCCCTTATAACATGACCATGGCCAACATGGAAGCTCCGACCATGACACTGCCGAACGGACAGCAGAAAGGTGCCAACCCGAACGACGCTCGATCCTTTGGTTTCTTCGGCAAGAAGCAACAGCAGGGCGGCTTGGCCAAGACCATGTCCACGGCCAATATTGTTTTGCCAACGGCGGTCGTCGATGCTTCGACCACCCTATTTGGCGCTGATCTCGTCGAGAGAGCGGAATTTGAGCGCCGTCTGATTCCAAACGTGGTAATCCGCTGCATACAAGAGGTTGACATCCGGGGCATGGACTGCGAGGGAATCTACCGCAAGTCAGGAGGTAGCTCTCAGGTCAAGATGATCCAAGAGGGATTCGACAAGCATGAGGACTATGATATCTCGGATCCATCGATCGACATCGCATCCGTTACGAGCGTGTTGAAGCAGTATTTCCGCAAGTTGCCAAACCCTCTGTTGACATTCGAGGTCTATGATCGATTCCTGGAGTGCAACTACGCCGACGACACCGAGGAACGCATAATTCACCTACGACAAACGGTCGACATGCTCCCAGAGGCCCATCGTGCCTGTTTAGAGTTCCTCATGTTCCATCTGACGAGAGTGGCTAGTCGAGAGAAGGAGAATTTTGTACGTGTCACAGCACCAACCCTTTTGAAATGCAACTAACAATCTGAATAAATAGATGTCACCCAAGAACCTGGCTGTCGTATTTGCGCCCAGTATTATGCGAGACACTAGCGTTGAGAGGGAGATGACGGATATGGCCGCAAAGAGTGTGGCGGTGCAGTTTTTGATCGAGCACAGCGATAAGATTTTCAACCAGGTTTCCGGTCTGCAAGAAGCTGGGACCGTGTCTAGTGTGTAGGACCCGTCTGAGACCGAGTTGGCAGAGCAGGAGGAGGAGGAGGAGGAGGAGGAGGAGGAGGAGTTGGTGATTACCGAGTATGCCGGATGGGGGATCCACCCACGGGGGTTGTCCCTGCAAGAGGGTATCCCACAAGACGGTATCCCACAGGAGGTCCCGCAAGAGGGTTTCTCGGACGAGCAAGTTTACCTTCTGCGCCCGAGGAGGCGGAAGAGGTACCTAATGAGTTCGCTTTGCCATTCCCTAATCGAGTCTTAAGAGACTCGCATTACCTAGAAAGTATGGAATCACAACCATTAATCACCAAGCGCTGCTCATGGCCTAGATAATGGATATAAAGTCAGAGAGAGAGCCTTCATGTCATGATCATAGTCTATAAGAAGCAATAACAAACAACCCCGCCGCTACAATGCCGAGAAGAAAAGACCTTGTTTCCACGCTCATATGACTGGCACAAGGAAATACTCCAGAACCTCATACGCAAATGCATAGTACCTCGCCCTCCTCGCCGCCGCGTCCACATCCATCTCCATGTCGTCCCCGCTCGTCCACCGACCCCCATCTATCCCATCCAAATACCCCATAAACATAGTCACCCACTCCGCCTTGCGTTCCACCAGCCTCTCCAATGCCCGCTTCTCCAGGCACCGCAGCATCAGGTCCCCATCAACCTGCATCTCGAGGCCCCGATCCTCCACGGGCGTCGGGTCAAAGGTACCGGCCTCCGTGTCGGCATCGTCGTCGTCATTGTCGTTGTCATGGCCGTCTTCGCCTCCATCGACCTCCTCGAAGGGAACGTACGTGAACGGGTACAGCTCGGGCGAGGTCTCGGAGATGTTCTGCACGAAGCGCAGAAATCGCCAGACGTCGAGGTCGAGGAGCGTGAAGTTCTGCATGGACCCGTCGATGCCCATGCCGAGGATCTGGGCGTCGTCGACGGACGCGGGGAGCCGCCCGAACTTCTTGCCCCTGCGCATCTCGCGCGACCACGCAGGGAGGGTTCGCCCGAGGCGGAGACGGCGCACCGAGGAGGGCAGGTCGGCTTCAAAGAGGACTTCGCAGTCCTTGCCGGGGCTGTCCCAGGGGATCCAGAGGCCGGCGAGGCTGCAGTTCTGGTCGGACAGCAACACGATCGACCGTGGTGGATCAGACACTGCCGGAGTCGACGTTGGCTCCATCCATGCGCCAGCGACCTCGAGCATATCCATGGCCGACCGTGTGGCACCTTCGATATGGGTGGTTGTGAGCTCCTGGCCTTCTTCTGCCTCTTCGACAACCCGTAGAGAGTCGCTCCTCACCAATGCCAGTGTCCGGGTCCCATGGGGAAGTATGGACAGCTTCCAAGCAGGTCCCCCGAGATCCAGATGCGGGCCCATAGCTATCTTCTTCTCGGACAGATCGAGCTCATAACACCAAAGGTTACTCCCTATACTGGAAACAATTTTCCGACCAGAAGCAGCAATCGCGGTAATTGGTACAGGCGGGTTGTGTTCTCCCCTGTTCAACTTGTACCTTGTAGAAAAGCGAATCTTGCCCCGTGCGCTCCCTGGGGTCTTGTCTGGCCAGGGAGACACCACGAGCACTCGGCCTCCTTGATCATCCCCGGCCCCGCGCGTAGAGACCAGTATGTAGTAATGACTGCCCCTGTCCGACCTGACATGCCATTCTTCGAGACAGAGGATGCGGTCACCTGCTCTACCAAGCCCATTAATGAAGTCTACATACTGTGTCCTCTGGCTGTTGTCGACGTATGTGAAGGGCTGGGAGAGATCGTCACCAGTTTCGGGATCGATGAACCTTATTGTGGGCCTGTCGTCAGATGTACTGACAGCGACGACCAGACACTTCAGAACATGGGAGTATATCAGCTTGAGCGGGGTCATTGCGAGCGGAATGTGTCGCTGAACAGGTCCGAGTTGAGGTTGTAGTTCAGCCAGCAAGACGTGATTGGTGGCAACGAGGAGCAGAGGTACGTTGGCTTCATTGCCGGAGAGACTTCTCGGCAGGACAGCGACAGCTGTGATTGCTGGCGATGGCTTGCTACTGTCTTCAGCATCGATGGTCCAAACACTTTGCTTTTGAGCGAATCCTCGGCTTTGGCGAAACTCGCTGACCAGTACGAAATCCGAGTCGCAACAAATGAAGGCCGAACCAGGTTTCCGAGCTGGATAAACGTGAACAGGCATGAGACCTATCCTTTCGAAGATTACGCATCCTGGTTGAAGGGAGTCGAATGCGGATAAATCAACCGTCACCAGGAGACCATCTCGGCTTCCAGCGACAAGAATAGTCTTTTCGTTGCTCTCGTCTTCAATGAACACGATGCTCGTGAAAGGCTCGGTATTCATCGTGGTACCAACGACTGTGAAATGGGGCCCATTAGCACGTGCAAAGGGGAGCTGGAGCTACCCTCCCAAGACCTCAACTTACGATCGTGGAGTGGGATCGACTTCACAAGCGCTCGATCCGTGACGCAGTGGAAATCCAGGAACACCGCTTTGTCACGCCACAAGCACGCGACAGCATACAGTTTGCCTGAGCGTTGCCACAGGCCGAGAGATGTGACCTCGCCACCACTAAAAGGTTGCGTGTAAAGCTGCTTAGCCCGGTGGCCGCGAATATCCAGATGGATGACATAGAGCTGGAACCCATCTTCTGTGTGCGTCGTGACAACAAGGGCGTTGTCTTTGAGCATGGCATCCGTGACCACCGTATTCTTAAGACCAAGCGACGCGAATGTAAAGCGAGCACTATGCCAAGTCAGTCATGATGAAGATCCAGTGATACGGAAGGGAAATACATTCATTACCTTGTCGATACACCCACAAATGCGATGCCTTCTTCGGTGACCTGAAGAACGGTTCCCTCATCGACGGGAGTGGCTAGAAAGGTAGAACAAGAAAGTTCATATGACGTTTGGTCCTCTTCCAACTCAGTAGCAGATGCTGCGGTAAACCTCGAATCGAAGTACAGGAGCGCGGACTTTCCAGGTAGCGACAAAAGCAGAAGGTAGCCAGAGGCGGGGTCCAAGACGTTTTCGCGAAACATGAAACTCCTCTTGATCACTGTGCCGTAATCGAATTCAATTCCAATGTTCGCTTGCAGACCGTGTCTGTACTCCACAATCGAACCGTTCAGGCCTCGGCCAGCTGCCGCATAGATCCTGTCGGGCTTGGAGAAGGTTGAAGAGACGGAAGATCCTCGCTGCCTTTGGTTACTCGCGGTCTTTCCGGTGGCGCCATCGAGATTGTCCCAACGACTTGACTCAATGGTGGTGACGAAGTCTACCGTCGGCGACCAGTTGGGGACCCGGCATAGTTTGGTTATGTCCTTTCGAGGGGACGCCTGCCATACGTCAGCATTCGTTCCACCTGTCACGGTTTTGGCACACTTGCCCTCCAAACACCCCCTTGGCCAGAATCACCCCCAAATACCAAGGTTTCACCGTTGACCATCTCCATCTTTTCAACATCGTAATATTCATCAGCGAGACTTGCGAAAGCCGTTGACACGTTGCAGAAAGTTCCATGCTTGGAGGATGATCCGAGGATGTCATCCAAGTCGCATTCCAAATAAATTACCACACCATCCTCTCTTGCGATGTAGATAAAGTCCTTGTCCCGGTGATATGGGTACAGCCGTGGAGGTCGCGACCAGGCTGTCCACAATGGTAGTTCTGTCCCGTTATGATACTCTGAAGGTGGATAGTCCCCAATCTCGCAGGGCTCAAAGGAGGGAGAGCCTTGAAGAGCGTCTGCACAGTAGGCGACTTGGTCCTCGGACACGGCAAAGAAGGCGGACCGCACAGTCAGCGGGATGATCATCAGAGGCATCTCCTGTTCTGCGGGAAGGGAGTGGCCATTCTTCTCTTCCGCGAATACGCGCCTCAGGTCATCACCCAGCTCCCAGTCATAGGTGACCATGCGTGAGACACCATCTCTGACCACGATAAGCAACAGGATGATGTGTTGTCGATCCTGCGGCCTTGGCCATAGGAATTCGATGGTGTGTATGACGCCGTTGACGGTGCGTGGTCTGGATGACAGAACCGGTTCCAGGGGCTGCCCGCGACTGTAGGCGTCGTTCAGACGGTCCATTGACTCGAGCTCGTGGACGATGAATATGTTCCTGGCGCAGGCCTGGGCCACAAACCTTGAGCTGGGATCAACCGCGAGGTGAAAGCCTGGGCGGACGAGGCGTGAATTACGGACATGGTGCTGCAAAGTGACGAACTCAAAGGAGTGGTTTCCGGCGGGGCGAAGAAAGAGGAAAACGCAGTCTCCGGTCTCCAGCACGATCAGGAGGAGCTGGGGCGGTAAGGATGATGACGAGGCTGAAGATGGCGAGGTGGACATGGGAACATAGGACTCGGCATCGGTCATATCGAGGTTCTCGCGCGTGTATTTGGGATGAAAGCCGTTGGTAGCATACTCCTCGCCGTGGACTATGACGGGACTGGAGCCGATGACTTTGGCGTTCCGGATACGCGAGCCGAAGTCACATTTTCTGGTGATACTATGGAGCTGGCCATCACGAAGTTCCGAAATCTGCACATAGTGATCCTGCGAAAAAATCAGCCGAGACTCAGTTCCGTGGAGACAGATGTGTGTTCTCACCCCTATGAAGGCGACGTCGTTGTGCTGGGAGGACCTCAAGCGAACGGACAGGATCCAATGTGCGACGGGGCTCTGGACAACGGTCCTCGTCATGATGCCGCACTGGGGCGCATGTTGAACCTCCCTCGTCGTCGGCCTGGCAGCCGTGGTCCTGTTGATGATATCGTTCAGATCATTCGTCCTGGTAACCCACCGTCCATTCTCGAGGACGTGGGACTGGAATGCCATGCTGGATGCTTAACAGGGTACAGACGGTACAGACGGTACAGTAGATATAGGCCTTGACCGGGGTTTGGGGAGAGAAGAAGGGAAGATGGGGAGAGGCCGCAAAGTTGCTTTTCTTCTAGCCCATCTCAAGGCATGGACTTGCCGCGGTCGTTCTTAAGGTCAGCATGAGATCGAATGGAACAGGATGGGACACAAAGCACGTCCAGCAAGCTCTGCCATGGTTATGGTGCCTACGTACTAGGTACTGGGGACTGGGTGCTGGGTACAGCAGTCGCGATTGTGCCCCTCACTCAAAGACGCACCACACTGCGCTGTTCACCTGCTTGGGCACCCCTGCCGCCCTGGTGCAACCGCACCCCAGATCCGACTTGGTCAGGTATCTTGCGACCCGCCTGGTACCCCGTGTCTCGGTGCCACCGCACGCCATAGCCCAAGTATTTCTCTGCCCTCAGTAACCCTTTCTTCAATCTCATGACCCTGGCCACCACCCGAACGCCTTTCCAACATTAGGTAAGTAGGTACTTGGTAGGGTAGGTATCGGACACTGGAACCAAGCAGTCCTCTGGATTCCGGACTCTGTCCTCTCTCTCCATGACCATCGCGCGCAGCTGGTTCTACACGTCGGCGTCCACCATGAAACTTGCAGTTCTCGATCGGACCAGCCGGTCACAGCCAGGCCGTCCACGATGAGCCACTGCTGTCATATCAACATCAACCCCTCGAGTCCATTTGGAGGCTGCCAATCACAGCCTCCAGACACGCCCTCGACACTTGCCAGCCTGCAGTCTGACGATGCGCCATGCGCGGCCGCCATGCGCCGGAAGATTATCGGCGGACCTGGTGTCGATCCAGGCTCTCAGCCGCCTGAGCCCGTGACTCCCAACGTGCCGTATCCTGAACGAGCCTTAAACAACCAGCCAGCCGGCTACTTAGTAACTCCAGTGGCGCCAGCCAGCCATGCCTTGCTCGCCGCTTCGTATTGGCAATCTACGGTTGACTCCATGGGGG
>MUZJ01013630.1:0-13799 GCA_003012975.1 Juglanconis juglandina | reverse complement strand
GGGTGAAGGTTTCTTGGTCGTTGACCATGTTGGGCGGTGGTAGAGGAGGGGGGGGGGAACACAAGAGTCGATGGGTGTCGCGAGGTTGATTTGTAGGTGGGAGAATTCCCGGGTGATGGGGTTCGTATGGGTGCAGTGCGTCGCGCCGGGGGTTGGTGGTGTTTCTTGTCGATGCGGTCTGTAACTCTGTGGGTGTTTGTTTATTTGGTTGGTTGGTTGGTTGGTTGTTGTTTGTTGTTTGTTGGGAAGAAAATCGACAGCTTCGAAAATACCTATATAAGTCGGAGGAAAGGACAGCTTTGGTCCCGGAAAGTCGCCTTATCGGGTGCGATAAGGTGAATGCAACTAAGCATTTTAATTCTAGTAAGAGTATATTATATTTGGGGGCCGCAGATATGCAACAGCCAAACGTCAGCCCATCCACGACCTGCCATCATCAAAAGAATCCCTGTGATTCATTTCAACTGTTGAATTTCATACTGAGATATTCTGGGGCTTTTATGTTTCAATGAGTTGGCTTGAACATAACCCTGTGTTTTTGATGTCGACGCTAGGCTAATGATGCTCACGTCGGCCGCCCGGCGTGTATTGGAACCAGGTAGGCGAGGAAGCCAAGGCTGCCAGCAGTGTAGGTGACGACTCGGTCCGCCTGATCCAGCCCACCTGGAAGACCCGGTGATAAGTTGAGCTTGAAGGTTTTGGTGGTTGTTTCATCAAACCGCGATCCTCTGCCGTCTCGCCCGTGCGGTGGGCGGAGCGAGGGGGTGGGGTTGCTATGCTGTGAAGGGGCCGTTTTATGAACGTAGTTCAGACGAATCTCTGCATCTGTACTGTTATCTACATTTAAACAGTCTTATTACGGTTGTTTGCGCTTTTGTTGAATATGTGCGAGTCGCTTTTGAATATGGAGACCGCCTCCAGGCTGCCATCGTCTCATACGAAGGCCAAACAAAGCAACACACAATATAAATTACCAATGGTTGTTCCTGCAGTACAGTCACTGCAGGCGTGGCTTCAGAAGAGTACTAGACTTGATGCCTCTGGGAGACGAGTTCGCGTACTTTCCCTTTTTTCTTTTTTCTTCTTTTTTTTTTCTACCGCCGGCTGATCGGTACCTGTTCAATGGCAGTCGTGGTCACTTCCAATTAGAGAGATCGATTCGGATATTGATCTGAGAACACCGGGCTGAGTGATATCTCCTCAGAAACTATCGTCTAGAAACCATCTGGTGGTGATGTTGCTGCATGCAAAACCTTCTGGGTTCGATAGGTCGGGGAGCGTATCCAGAAGTGGAGGCTATGAGATGAATGCTAAGCGCTGTGAAGGAGACGACCTGGACAGGCCCGCTGCATTCTCTTATAGATATTTGATGAAAGCCTCGGAATTTTCCCTGGGCAGACCCCCAGGTAGTCCTGCGCGGCAACTTCCCTTCGCTGGGCAGGCTTAGTCCTTCTCTGGAGTTTACAAGCGCGTGTCGTGGGGTCCCTCGCCATTCTAGCTCTCCCCCAGGACTCTATTTTTTTGAGGCTTCTAGTCCGGTGCCATGGCATGCTCCATATTCTCATCATGTGCGACAACATATGGTACTCATGATCGGTCGTGCTTCATTGAACATCCGTAATTCCTCGATGTAGCCAAGGCCTCGATGACCTATAGACTACGAGACCAAGAATGAGGGTTTATACCCTCATATATATGAACACACTGCATGCCCAGTTGCTATCTAGGTAGGGACTATGAACCATTGAAACCTAAATCGTATGCTTTGAGCAACTTATCATCTTTTCCCCTCTTCCTTCCCTTCACGCCGTGAGGCCTTTTTCGCAATGCAATTTTTTTATCTGTACTGCCATACTAAACAGAACTTTTGGTGTGTGGTGTAATGAGAATTTGTATGTCTCGCGATGACTCAGTAAGAAATTCAAGGGAGCGAATGCAGAAACCAAGACAGTCAACCCGCAGCAACACGTTTCGCTCATTGTTCTCAGTTGAAGAACAGCGCATTAGCAGTGTCGTAAACCGAAGAAAAGATACAACTATCATCAGATGAGCCAAACCTCACCCTGTAAAAACCTCTAAGGGCAACCACATAGTATCAAACATCTGCACTACGAAGTAGAGCGGGTGACACCAGTCAAATCCCATATCGTTCTTAAACAATTGGCGCCGAGCATCGTCAGCTGCAATCAGTGTTAACAGTCAAATACCGGCATGTTCAACTCTTTTAAAAACTCACGTTTAAGACACTGTGGGCGACCTGTCTTCCACATTCTCACTCTATGCCAGAGACACCTCACCGTCTCGAACTGTTCGAGGGTCAGCATCCTCAGTGGCGACTTGACCCGAGCCTTCTCATCCAAAGTCTCCAGGTTGACGCTACAACTGAAGTAGTGCCAGTGGGCAAGTATGATGTTAGCGCTCTCGTGCATATCAGCTATTATTTTGGAGTGTTTTGGCTTTGGATTCTGTTCATCTCAGCGTCAGTCCTCCGTTCTGGCGAGCCATGTATGACAACGTAGCCTCCGAAACCGTTGTCATGTACGGAAAGAAAGCGCGCATACATTGGGATTGTAGGATTTCGTCCTACGGCCATGCTCGTATGCATCATGTGTGGCCAACGCGATCTCTCGCAGGAATATGAAGCTGGCGTAGAAGATGCTGAGCCAGCAATCGTGTCGCCGCTCCCCAATCCAGGTCGTTAGAACTTTGAGCAATGGCTTTGCCAGCGGTCGCAGCACACATGAGATCCTGATGCAGTCTAACTGGGAGACGATCATCCTTGGCGTCCCTGCTTTGTCCTTCAATGGTGTGAATCTTTCGTGCCGTGGCCATTGCTCCGGATCAAGACCTAAGGGGTTTATCCAGGATTGGCCAATGGCTTGACCTGACAAGAAAACAAAACATAACGTCAGTCACTCTCGACAGCCATCTACTTTGATAATCCATTGATTTACTTACGTAGCACAAAACACATCATTAGGGTGCCCTGGATGAAGTTCCTCTGAGACACCGTCTTAGGGTCCCAGTCCCCAGAAGAACGATAAAAGTTCCAATTTGGGCTATAGGGTAAGCCATCCAGATATCGGCGCCCGAGATCGTAGACATCTGCTATGAGCTTTTCAGCCTCGCACTCCATGCTCCTAGGCTTGGCACACGTGTTCACGAAATCCCTGTACCAGTTCTCTCTGATGTAGGTCCTGTAATCATCTCTGACTTCGTGTACGCGCCGGAGTGCGAAAAGGCCGAGTGGCTCGTCGTAATACTCTTCTGTGTCAGGATCTCTGCCAGTGCGGTTGATCTCATCACCCTCTATAGGCTTGAATGGAGAGACTCTGATCGAGAATGACTGTCCATAGTGGTGCTCCAGCTGCACGAAGATTGGCTCCCCGTACGTGATCACATCTTGAACCTGCGCACCCTGCCACCGCCTAGTGGCCGGCGTAGGAGTGGTTCGAAAGATCGTAATCTCCTGCAGCTTGTAACGGTGGCAGCCGATGTTGTGGATAACCTTCTTCGACCGGTTATTCGCCACTTTGAGGCATGCCATGCAAGGTCCATCTGGATTCGTTGGACTTGGTTGACACTGTTGACTCTGAATTCAGCCGTCGTCATCACTTCATGGAGAACGGGGAAGAGACGCCGAAGCAAAGTTCGCCGCCTGACTTACACGAACGCGTTGCATCTTGCAACGAACACATGCCCCTACATCACGCGTCCGACTGGTCTGCTGCCGCGCTTCCTCCCCAAAGGGCTTCCTCGGTTTTTGTTTGGTGACGATTGCCCCTTTGGGCACTTGCTGCGAGCTCTTACGAAACTGCTCGCAGATACGTGCGAGATGGTAATCGTGGTCTGGGCTAACTGGCCATCCTATCTCGGTGTTGAATGACTGTTGATGAGGTACCAGTGCCGCCTGCCCGTTACCGTAGATTAGAGCCTGTCCATGATCGAACCTTTCTTGTATGTCGATGCTAGTTCCGGTTGAAGCTGATCGACAAATGTGTGCCGGAGGGAATTCTTCGTCCTGGCTATACGGTTCTTGTTTGATCCTGGCCGCACTGGGTAGAAAGCCCGCCTTTTGTAAACCATGCGGTGTATGAAGAGACGAGGCCATCATGTTCTCCCAAGGGATAGCGGACGGCGTATGACTCCACTGGTGTGGATCAGAGAGACCTTGATGTAGAGAACCTGACCCGTCGCACTCCGTGAATGTGCCGGGGAGAAAGCTTTGCGTTTGCCACTCCTGTAGCGACAAATCTGGAGACAACTCACCATTATATCCTGAGCCGGAAACAACAAAACTCGTATCAAGCCCATAAGTTGTCACTTGAGAGGGCGAATGCCGTGATGATAACATTGAACCTGAGACAGCTCCTTCGTAAGAGCTGTGGAGTGTATAGTGTTTCCGCGGATCATGTGACAGATAGGAATTGTCGGCGGCTAGAGACTGAACAAAGGTGCCATAGCTGACCGTGGGCTCCGCCATACAAATCGGCTCTTGCTCTGAATGAATGTGAGGTGCCGAGGTTCCTGGGTTACGGTGGAACTGGTTCGCCAATGGGAATGGGTCGACCTCTGTCATACCAAACCGTCCAGCCAAGTCGGTTGCATCGAGCGGCCTTCCCTGGGGGCCAGTATCATCAAAGCCCATCGGCCAGAAGGGGTTAGATGGGTCCAAGTCGACCTGGGGAAGATCAGAAGTCTGTTCGACGCTGCTCTCGGCCTGAATGACTGTCGAAGGAACAGAGTACATCTCAGGAGATGTAGCAGAAGGTTGTGGGCCTGAGGAAAGAGAGAGCGGTGGTAACGTGACTCCACAGCGGTTGTCACTCGAAGTAGCCCAGTTCATTTGATCCACGGGATCGGAATGCTCCGGCGAACCACCGGTCCATGGGACAATGTCGTTCGTTTCGAAGCATTCCGCCTCATCCTTGATATCCAAGCTGGCCTCTGCTTGGTAAAGCGGAATTTCCGACAGAGTTCGCTGGGACTCGGATCCTTGATATTGAAGGTCTGGAGGGGGACTTTCAATTTTTGAAAGCACGAGATTATACTTCCGCGTAGGTCTGTTCCTATTTGGCTGAACCCCCTCAGGCTTCCTACCCTGGGACGCTCTCTTGTGTGAGAGATCCACGGGATACCAAACACATCCGGTCTTTCCATTGCTCGGATACGCTGAGGCCGTTTGGACCTGCGGGCTGGACACAGAGTCAATTTACTGTTTACGGAACACGTGTAGAGTGGCATAGTCGTCCCAGAGGTGAGAATGCAATGGAGGAAGCCAGGACAGGTAACTTTAACGAACCAGGACATGATGAAAGTCTGCCTGAGACCAAGAGACACCAATCAGATCTGACCCTGTCCAATGCTAGAAGTTGGGTCCTTGAACGAGTCGTCCCCTCCACACTACTTGGGCATGCAACCCTGATTCGATGCCAGGCACGAAACCGGTGACTCTCGTTTAGCAGTGGACTGGGTGAGCCTTGCTGCTATAGGTGGTATGGAAGATCCGGAAATATTAAGAGCCGTAGTACCGACGGTGGATGACGGGGATCACGGTCGGGCGTCTTGTTTCCTGGTGTCAAGGTCGACCGGTCATCCAATAGTGTCTTATTGGCGATGCGTCGGTAGCCTTCGGATAGGACTTGGTACCTGGATGGAAACCGCTCAATGGAGTCGTGCTACCTTGGCACAGCCGCTATCGTAGTACCAGTACAGCTGGCCGAGATCGTGAGTGCATTAAGATGGGGCCCGACGGGTGAGGCTCCTCGGGAGGTAACACAGCCCAATAGAGGCTGATCTATTGATCTGGACTTTCACAGGTACAAATAGACTGTTCGCTGCACTGGTAGAGGTTGTATTTCGACTTCGTCTCTGGGTCTTCTGGGGACCGGCCGTGGCAGAAGAGCCAGGCTCGCGTGTCGGTGCCAGCAGCCGATCTAGGGAATGAATGGTTACTTGTAGTATGCAGACAGAAGGGGAGGTAAAGAGATCAGAGGCACGGCAACGCTGATGATAAATCCCACCAATGTCTTATTGTAAGACTGGATGCGTCCGCATGCCCCGAGACAGAGATTTCAGGTGAGCGAGGGAGGAATGGGAGTGAGCTTGGGGGGGGGGGGCACGTTGGGACCCCTAATCTCCTTGACCAGAAATCCCACCCGCGGGTGCAGTATCTAGCGCCATTGGCGCACGGCCATCGCCATGGGGTTTCAGGGCGGTCATCTGCAGCTGCAGAGAGTATTCAACGGCATTTCTAGTGGTGAAGTTGTGGGTATGTGTAGTGACAGAAGCAAGCAAACATGCAGAAACAATGTAAATGCAGCCCAATCGGGCTTAGTCTTGCTATTTCCGCCATGATCTCGGGTGCCGTTCCCGAACGTGTCGTTTTATCATCTGCATCGACAGACGTATTCGCTGGAAATGTGCGGGGATGATGTGACCAAGGACAATCACATCGTACAGGCCCTTGGTGGAATATCGGCCAAGCGTTGATGGTGAAGAGCCTTGCACAAAGAGTATGTACGAAAAGAAGAGAATGAACGGCTCGTTCAAGGCCTTTTTTTGGCGTAAGTCCTACGCTGGAGGCAAAGATTCCCCAGTATATTTGCCATACAAGACTTCTTCTCATAGTCATGCCGGACCCAGAAGCGGTTCTCGCCATACCTCTGAGCTACGCCACACACGCTTACCATCCATGATCCTCAGTCTAGCGTCCGTTACCGACTGAATTATAGCTCCCGCCTGTCATGCATGCCTTGAAGCCAGCACTAACTAGATGGGCCAGAACAGCGTATGAGACTGTCTCAACGTCACTTCTGCTGTATGTTGATGTAAGGATGCTGCCGATGTTGAAGACAATGATATCATGCAGGTTGGGAACAGGTCAGAAATAAATATGGTTTCCTGGAATCGTGAAGTACCAGTTTTAAAGGGTTGCTGATGTGAGGGGTTTTGGCTTTCCCTTGGAAGTGGGGGGAGCGGGTGTTTTGTACTCGGGTTAGTCCCTTACACCCTCACATGTAGGCGTTGCCGCTGAACTTTCGAGTTTGCCTATGCTATTCTCCGTGATTTTGGTGCAAAAGGTCTAGCCAGACTTTTCCGCTCTTCGCCGACCGCGCTCCGTGGCCACGATTTCACACCGCCCGCGGCTGTATATCCCCCAAGACACCGCTCGCTCCTAGTTGCCATCTATCACCAGGTGGTTCTAGGGTTTCACAAGAAACTATGGAAATTGCGGTCCCTGATACAATACCAATGTGTCCTTTCACTCTTTCCGCTGGCGGTGGATGATCCATCTTGAGCGTGTCCAGAACATAATCAGACCTGGGGAAAGTAACAAGTGCACGCCCCAGAGACTCATCCGCCTCATCACAGCGCGCAGGTATTCAAATCTACTTAAGTTCATGAAGTTCATCAGAGTGGCCACGGTCTCATAGAAGTCATTCCTCGCGTCTTTTATACTCTTTTACAAGCGCCAGCTGAAGTTAGCAGTTGAGAATCCGATGGCGTAGAACGGATCATCCCTTGACGTATCACACACTTCATACATACACGTCCGTACAAAAGAGCCACTATTGCTTAATGTTATTTTGCTTTTGCATTACAAGAGCTGATTATTTAAATAAATCAGATGACATGTAGCGCCAGATATAAAATAGGTTAGATATCTAGTTTTACTAGCTACTACTGTTTTTTTGAAATACATCACCCATATAAAGTTGATTTAATAGTTAGAGAGTTTTGAAGGTTTAGTATAGTTTTCGAAAGATATTCACAGAAGATTATGAATTGCTGTCTATAAATATAACAAGTAAATATAATCTCTATCACGCAATTTTAATCTCATAGGTAATTATGTATTCTAGCTTTATTAATGATATATATTGTTTCAATAACATCTCTTGGAAAGTAACGTGGACTAGGTCCTTTAACTTTAATATTTATTATAGCATTTTATCACATGCGGGAAGTATATTAGGGTGATAAGGACCAGAGTATAAGACGCTGTGATACATCTCTGGTTGAAAAACAATTAATGTATTCACCTACCTAGTTATCTATCCCGAAGTCTCGTGTGAAAGCGAGCTTTCATCAACATCCTGAGCGATCGTCTTGAGCTATGACACTTAATTAGCATAGAGTCACGGTCGACTTACTTACCGCTGTTGGCATCCTTCTGCATCCTCCCAAGCCTGCTTTGCTGCAAATCCTCGACCTCTCTAGCCAATTCATTGGCGTTGGCGGTTGCGCGATTCTGCTCGAGCTTGCGATCGTACGCTCGCGGCGGTTCTCGTGACACATCACATCAACTCGTGTCTGTTCCAGAAGGTAAGCAGGTGGCTCGGAAGTGTCCGAAAAGAAGTCAACCTTCAATCTCCCTGATCTCATCACAACTTGCCGATGGCGAGACGCCCAGAACCTCGTAGTAGTTCACAGAATCAGACATCTTGGAAGATGGATCTTACGTACCTAGGTATCTCAGATGAGTTGAAAGCTGTCAGTGATCTATCGGGATTACTGATAGGATGCTCTGCGAATGAAGATGCTTGAAGAGTATCAGGTGCCAGAGTAAGGAAGACCGATGCATGTTTTATAGTATTTCTGTTTAACTCTTTATTCATATACAATTCTACTGTGACTCTCGTATGAACACCGAGATTTCGTTCAATCGAAATTTGCTCGGAGTGCTTTGTATGACCTATAAACTGGTTGACTCCGACCAAGGTTTTAATAGTCATACTCCGAGGCCGAATGAGACACTGAACCCCGGAGCCACCGTTTTTTCTTCTTCCTGATAAGCTTGTATATCTCAATCGAAGTGAATCAGCCAAAAAAGGAGCTTCGAAGGAGCATTATGCAAGGTAGTTTTGGTTTAGCATGAGGTTCATTCTTGGCCATCAAGGAAGGTCCAAGGTCTTAGCTGCATGCCCATAATGCTGGTCCCTACGTCTTTGAACTGCAGATGGAATCCAACTAATCACCCGTAACTTTCACTTTATTAAAATAAAGATTTCACTATACTGGGAACTTTGAAAAGATCCTGGAAGTACAATTAGGAAATAGAGAACGGGAAGCATCTAAAGAGAAGAAGTTTGCGCACCAGAGTGGTTGATGATGGTAGAAAATATGCTTATATCCAACGATTAATAGTGGATTAAACGACCTGTTTTCTGCCGTGACATCAGTGTTACGCAAAGTCTCTTCGAGCGCTCCGTTTCGGTCTCCTCGTCGCCAGTCCTCTATGGAAACTGCTCGTTGGTCTCGATGGCAGCGACAGCGATAAGCCCTCTTTCCCACGGCGGTCTGTCCGGTTCCTTTAGATGCTTCACGGAGAAACTTTTGGTCACGTTCCATCTCAGAAGGGCTGGAGCATGAGTCTAGAAACGTTCTAATCAGATGGATTTTCCGAAAGTAGGACTGTTACCGTCACTCCGCGACTGCGACCAGAGAGCTGAGGACTTTGTGTGACTATGTCCCGAGTTCAGTTCCAAACCTACTTGTGTATTCAATAGAGCGTACATTCGTAATCAGGTATCAGAGAGTGTCGAGTTATAGTACTTAATATGCCAAATAGCGTAGTTTTGTTCGAACATGCTGTCTAATGCATGTGTAGGCGCAGGGCTCTCCGGAACATACCCAACCCTCCCCACGCCCGATTTTTCTTCTTCTTTTAGGGCTTTCCCGAGGGGGAAGCCAAAGACGTGGTGATATGGGACGACAAGGGCAGCACGAGCCCATCTGACGACTGCATAAAAAGAGAATCATTGTAATAATCAATGAAGGTGTGAGGTGGTAAGGAAAATACACTGCCTAGTGAAGAAAAAAGGGCGCCGACGACACGTCTTTCCAAGACCAACCTGAATGTATTCAAGAAAAGTCCAGATTCTCCAGCTCGCTAGACTGCCAGCATCACATCTGCCCCCTCCCTGGGGTTTCGTTGCTCTGATATCGATCTATGATTACCTGGATCTATTATAATTTTCTACCTGTGACCAGCATTCCAGACAGTCTGGTCTAAGCAGTCCGACTGTCAGTCACAGTTAGCAAACTTAAGGTACTGGTATAAACAGTCCGTCGGGCTTTCCTTAGCAAACGACTATATAGTAACTAGTTATTTATTCTAATCCTCTAGGTTCCTTATACTAAGCTCCGTTATAGGGGTTTATAATACTTACTAGTATTTTAACTTGCTTATATAGTATATACGATATAACGCTAGACCGGAAGAACTAACCCCCCTATTATTTTAGCTAATAGATATATTCCCCTAGTCTATTTCCTTATTCTCTTATATACTTTTATTATTATTATATTATTTTAGCATATACTACTAAGGCCTTATAATAGCTATTATTAACGCCCTCTAAATATTTAGAAGGCTACCTTACTTCAAATTAATATTAAGTTAGATTAATACTTATAACTCTTATTAGCATCCTTTTAGAGTACTAAAAGACCTCCCTTATATTATTATAAAGAACGCTAATAGCCTTAATATATTCGTTTTAGCTAGCTAGCTAACTTATAAGATAAAGCGGAAGGCTAGCCTATTACTAATCTAATCTTTTAGTTATAAGCTAATTAAAACTATTACTAACTTAAGTAGGACTTTTATAGCTAAAACTAAGTAATAGGCTTACTACCTTTATAATAAGGCTTATTATTACTAGCTATATAAGGTTAATAATATTATAATCTCGGCCTTTAGGCATCTTAAAGGTACTTAAGAGTATAATTACTAGCTTAGGAGCTTTAAAAAGATAGTTATTAAATTATAGCAGAAAAGCGTTAGTATTAAGGAGATAAGTCGCTATAAATAGAAGAAGCTTAGCTATTAATTTACCTTTAGTTAATAGCTGCCCTTTTTACCCGATAATACTAACTAACCTACTATAGCCTTTTAGAATATAGCTAAAAGAATAATTATAAAGTAGATAATAAGGTATAATATCCCTATCTTAGGCCTTAAAGACCTATTATTTCGTTAGCTACTATATTTATAGAATCCCGACCTTACTAATATACTTCTCCCTTATAGCGATTATACTATAATAAGTTAGCTAGTTAAAGCTTTCTATAATAATTTTAATAGTATCTCTATATAGCTTCGTCGAGATATTATCTTAAGGATCTATCTATTTTCTAATATATAGATTATGCCTAGCTAAAAAGCCCTTTTAGCTATAATAGCCTACTTTATTAATAGCTATTATTAACTTTATATTTAACTAATCGCTTTAAAGATTATTAATAGCTACTATGTAAGTAAGAATATAATATAGTATTTTATAAGGGTTACTAATAAGTTTTAGCTAAAAGAAAAGATTAGCTAGCTAACTTTTAATAACTATAACGCTAACGATTAAGCGGTTGCCCTCCTCTTCCGCTAGCTCTTAAGCTTAAACTATTATTATAACGAGCGACTTTAAAGGGAGAAGCGTTATTACTGTTAAGGCTATATTATTAACTTAGTTATCTAAGGCTTTCTCTCTAATAATACTAACGTTATATTTAAGGTAAGCGATAAAGACTTAAAAGTATAATAGCAACTTCTTAATAAATTAGAACTCTAATAGAAAAGGACTAGGCTAATATAATAGGCTTATTAAATCTCCGTCTTTATTAAAGCTAGTCTTTAATATATTAAGGCCTTTTAAAAGCTAATAATATAGCTAGAATTTACTCTTAAAAATAGCTTTAGCTAATAATCTTAATAAATATTTAGCCTAGGATCCTAATATATATAACTTACTAATAGCGCTATTATAACGGCTAATAAATCTAATAAATACTTAGATTAGCAATATAAATAGGCTTAATATAAAGATAGTATTATAGATAAAGTAGAATTCGATAGAGGTAGAGATCTTAAGGCTGCTAAGATTATATAAAGCTATTAGCTATTTTATAATTAACTAATATATTAATAGTAATAAGGTTAAGATTCTAATTAATAAAGATTAGCAGGTCTTAAAGGTTATATAAGACCTTTTTAAGCCCTTTTTATACTAGACTAAATGCTATAAAGGTAATATTATAGCCGTTTATAATATAATTCCTTTATTATAGGACCTTAAAAAGTATCTATATATATTCCTTAAGAAGTTTAATAGTAATATAACCTATCTTAAAGATAATATTTTAGATAAGATTACTATTTTACTAGCGCTAGCGCCTTTAAGATTACTAACGTAACTACCTTTAAGATTATTAGTAAAATAAGCAATTTTAAGATTATAAGCTTCCTCTTTATTATAATATCCTCCTTTGCTTATATAACCTTTAACCCCCTTACTCTAATTATAATAATCTCCCTTCCTTAAATAATAATATTATAAGGCTATTACTTAATATATACTTAAGCGATAGTACTATAAAGATATATTAGCTATATTATAAAATAATAAAGAGGAGGCTATATTAGAAAACTATATGCTTAAAGGGACGGAATTTCTATATACCTTTATTCGCTATACCCTTATTATATTAAAGCGATATAAAGATAAGCGATAAAAATGCCTAGTCTACTTTGCTATTATTATATTATAGCTATAATACCGTTTAGATAGTATTTAAATAGCTATTCTAGGTAATATTAAGGAGATTAAGAGAGATTTTAGGGTATTCTATTAGAAATATTAGGTAGTACTATTAAAAGCAATATTATTAAAGATATCGTTAATAGTATTAGTAGTATTAGCTAAGTAGAGTAAAAATGTATAATTTTTATCCTTTCGAGTAAGGCTTAAGCCTAAGCTATAAAAGATAAAGTTTAAAATTAATAGATATTTCGACTTAATAGAGTTAAGGCGCTAGAAGATAATAGCATTAACCTATTACTATAATAGGCCGCCTATAAAAACTAGTTCCTTATACTATTATAGATAGCTATAGACGTCCTCTCTATACCCGTAATATCTATAGAATATAAGCGGGTCTTTAGCTAAGGGAAGCTTATAATAACCTTGCAGAGGATGCGGCTAAAAGCTTCTATAATAGAAATACTTTAATGCCTAAAACACTAATAGAGGAACGGCTCTATAGCGGGCCCGGCAGCAGAGATAAGGAATAAAGGGTTTAGCTAATCCGCCCGCCTTTACTATCGTAATAATACGTTTTATTATCATCCTAATCTATGCCGGTTAAACCGCGCGTACGGGTTTCGTTACTATTACTATATAAAGAGATATATTAATTGTTATAACCTAAGCACGTTAGTGTTATGACCCAAGAATGTTGGCGGGTCTAGGAACAGGCCAGTATGCAGCTGAGCCGCCGAAAGAGCTGTTGTCCAACACAACAAGCGGGGATAGGATTCTCTTATGTCAGGATTAGTCACGTGACCCTTAGGGTTAGGGTTTGGACCGATAGGACCGACAGCGGTCCTATCGACTTGGACCGATAGGACCGATAGCGGTCCTGTCGACTTGGACCGATATAGCCGATATCGACTTTTACGGTCCAGTACTAAAGGCGTATAAAGGTACAGATATATAAGATAGGATAGTTAGCCCTTAGATAGGATTTTCTTTATAGCTTTTTAATTATTAATCCAAGTATTTATTAGACCTATAGTACTCGACTATCCTTTAAATAGCCTTATAGCTAATAGTCTTACTTACTCGAAGAAGAAGATATTATTATATCGCACTTGTAATATACCTTGTTAACCGGATCTGCTAATATAAACCCTCTAACGTATTAAGCCCTTATAGGTATTTAGTATGATCATTATACTATTCTTCGGCTTTTATTGCAAGATATATCTGATATCTAGCATCTAGGCATTATTATAGGTT
>MUZJ01013629.1:0-13791 GCA_003012975.1 Juglanconis juglandina | reverse complement strand
ATAGAAGACGAATGGCTGATCGTCTACATCCTCCGTGAGCTCACCAGACAGCTTCCCACTGTATGGGCACGAATCTCGGACAGCGACGGCGATTTCCTCCTCGTCCAGACAGCAAATGTTCTGCCAAAATGGCTGAGCCCGGAAAATGATGCCAACAGAGCTTGGATTCACGCCGGCCGACTCCAAATCATCCCTCCCCGGCCGACTCCGATGCCCTCGCCCTCGCCGCCGAGACCGACATCCTCCCCTCGCAGCGCCGCCTCGCCGAGATCACCGAGCTGATCCACACCGCCTCGCTGCTGCACGACGACGTGATCGACCATTCCGTCTCGCGCCGGGGCTCTCCGAGCGCAAACCTCGAGTTCGGCAACAAGATGGCCGTGCTGGCCGGCGACTTCCTGCTGGGCCGCGCGTCCGTGGCTCTCGCGCGCCTGCGCAACGCCGAGGTCGTCGAGCTGCTGGCCACCGTCATCGCGAATCTGGTCGAGGGCGAGTTCATGCAGCTCAAGAACACCGCCGCCGACGAGACACGCCCTGTGTGGAGCGAAGATGCCCTGGGCTACTACCTGAACAAGACGTATCTCAAGACGGCCAGTCTGATCAGCAAGAGCTGTCGCGCGGCCGCGCTGCTGGGCGGCGCCAGTGCCGAGACGGTAGAGGCGGCCTATTCGTACGGCAAGAACTTGGGGCTGGCGTTTCAGCTGGTCGATGATATGCTGGATTATACGCGGAGTGAAAGGGAGCTGGGGAAGCCGGCGGGTGCGGATCTGGAGTTGGGGCTGGCGACGGCGCCCTTGCTGTTTGCGTGGAGGGTGAGGCCGGAGCTGGGCGAGTTGGTAGGGAGGAAATTTGCTGGGGAGGGCGACGTGAGGAGGGTAAGTCAACACTATTTCTATCTTGGTGCCTGATGTTGTCGTTGTTGTTGGGGGATGAATTCTTTGACTGACTGACATGAGACGACGACAGGCACGAGAACTCGTCCTCGAGACACAGGGCATTGAGGAGACCCGCGCCCTGGCCGAGGACTACGCCGAGAAGGCGATTGAGTCCCTCAAGGACTTCCCCGACAGCGAGGCCAAGGAGGGGCTGGTGGAGATGGCAGTCAAGACGATCAAGAGGCGGAAGTGACCAGTTCGGTTTCAAGAAGATGTCTGCCTCATGGATCCAGCGTTCATCTCAAGGGTATGAGAGCGGACTCGACGTCGAGACTGATGTATCAGTACGTAACGCTGTGGACAACTCACCTCCGACCATGTTGTATGAGAATACAATACGCATAGACGAGATCCGAGACAAGACTCGGGGTCCGGGAATGCAGCAAGAGGGGCAATATGGACCAAAAGAGTGTATTATCACGCATCATACAGGATGGGAAACGGACGGCTGCATGGCATGTGGATATGAACATATACATAGATCTGGACATACCGGGGCAATGGACGCATCTCCATTTCGTCAGGGGCGTGCGCAGGCACTGGTCATGGGCACTCTTCATGTCCCCATCGCCGCCTCGGGTCAGGGCGGACATATCTCATCTTTCATCATTCTCTGCACCACGGGCAACTCTGCCCACGCGCCACGTCCCGCTCCCTCGGGCAGTTGTGCACATTACTCGTCGTCACCGCTCCTGCGCGTCGAGCACTCCTCCCTCATGCGTGTGTCATTATCGATCGCGCTGCCTTCGCAATCTTGTGCCCAAGGGTTGCACGTTTTCGGCCGCTTGGCTTGACCTTGGATCCATGGATCGTTCCGGGGAGCTTGGCGGGTGGCTACAGACCCGGTTCTGTTTATATTAACCTGGGGGCTCGAGCACGGGAGCGGACCAAGACGTTCGGGTGGCGTTTCGAAGACTACCTAGGTATTAATAGTGGCTGCCGCCCTGGGGATGGGGAGTCGCGAGGCGTTACACTGGTCGGAGACGTCTTCACCCGCACGCCGTTGAGAGGAGGCTAGTAGTTGGGCGCATGATGGGTACGGGCGTCTGTACAGAAGTCTAGCGGCTGGAATAGCTGAGTTATAACAAAGAGAGAAGACGAAGAGGAGGAAGGAAGGTTTCCAATTAAATTCTTGGGGGGGTTCTTTATGAAACAAATCCGTGTTCTGTGGGCAAATTAAATCTTTCCACCTGGGCACCTGAGGATGCCTCGGAATAGAAAAGTATACCCAGACGTTTTCCAACCACCCTGCGTACCTAAGGTAGGAGGAGAGCAGTACCTGATATCGACGCTTTTGCATTGCTCGCCCTTGTCTTGATCTCGGTCTCGTCACCTGGCCTCCATAGCCATGTTTCTGTTCTCATGGTGGCCATCATCGTTCACCAGGACGCCGACATAAATCAGATTGCCCCTTCACGCCTAAAAAGTTATTTACAGTTGCTTGTACAGACCTCCTGGAAACATATATGTCTTAGTCCGGCTCATCGAGAGGTTTAATACAAGACAAGACAGAGTTACTTTCGTCAGTACTCCCTCAAATAAGGACTGATATGGTGAGATAATGTGAATTTAACAAATATGCACCTGCTATGTTTTGATGAGAGCTCAATGAGCTCCTGTGCCCTCGCTCAGCATCTTTGCAACGTGTTTGGAGTCCGTCCTGATGCCAGTTGTGTTCCTGGACTGAGTCCAGTCCCAGATAGCATCCCAAGAACGACACTGATAGCTGTTTTCGTACGTGGAGAAGTATGTTGTGGTTGGAGCATCCCATATGAAGCGAATTGGCGTCAAGTCACCGTGACTGAGAATCAAGTCAGCATCATCGGGGCAAGGTTCTTGGGTTTCAAAACCAGGGAATTGGTCACATACCACATAATAGACTGGCGTAGAAACTCGATACAGTGATCTGCGTGAGGGATCTGGTTACATTCAGGAGTTAGTCCTGGAATAAAACGCGAGTAATCTTGGCCGCCTGTGCTGGTGGTAATGGAGCTTCCTTCAAAGCATTCCCAAGGCAAAAAGATATTGAACTTACCTGCCAAGCTTCCGGTGTCTTTCCAGCATCGAGGTCCCAAGTAACTTCTCGAAGGCGTGCCTATATATGCAAACCCCTCCAATTAGATTCTTGTGTACCTACCTACGTACCTACGTATGTAGTGGGCGTCTCTGTCTAGAGCACTTAACAAGTACGATTGTGACTTACCAGACAGTGGAGTTGGTGAGACACGGCTGTCTGCACTACGTACTGACCGTCCACTCGACTATGATTCTTGTGAAGCGGAGCACCACCTGGGCCTGAGGTCTTGAACCTATTATTCTCTTCTTCCGAGATTGCGATTACGCCGACTATGGGCTCACCTCTTTGTTACCTAGCATGTACAATCCAATTCTATCATAAGAATACCGCTACGTCTTAACATACGTTGTATAGCCTTCAACCATGTTGCATCGCTGGCGTCGTTGGGCCGACCTTCGTAAGGATTGGGACGGCCATGTCTCTCCGCATTGTAGAAGCCGGACCTGTCGAACGTGTGTTCGTGAGTTTGCAACGGCGCGTCGTGGTAGATTCCTACGCAGCTATGAATTTCAGCAATGGAGTCTTGACAAGATATCGGTCCGAGCTCAGTCAGTCATGGCGTTTCTTGCTGCGGCGAAGTAGCTGATCTGGCAGGCGACCTGGTGGGACATTAATATGCAGGTAAAATACCTCATGGAGCGACCGCGGATCTGGGAATACAGATCGAGACCTACCCCTTGAGGAATATATTCCCGTCTATAAAAGCTCCGGGACTCACGCGTGGCAAACCATCAACAGTTTCTTGGTGTAGCCGGAGACTCTTCTGTGCACAAAGCTGCAGGTATTAAAGCTCCCGTGCTCTCCGCGGTGATTGCGTTGCCGTCCCTGAATGCTGCCCTTACTTCCTTGACCAACGCTGCGTGTGCCTCTGTCTCTCTGAGAAGGAAAAAGATCAAAGAGTAGAACTGGTTCGCCAGAGGTTGTCAGCCAGCCAGAAGCAGCTGCCCTGCTACATTTTCCAGATGGTAGATTTCCTTCTTATTTTTAGGTACATGTTTGTCGGCCGGAAGGCGCTGGTCGATGTAATCCAGATGCTCTGTTTTGCCCCGACGTGCGATGCGCGTCCTGACCTCCTCGGTGTTCATCTTGATAAGTCTTGACATCAAGAGCCAGACGGATGGCGGGATCGTAAGCTATATCAAGAGACCGAGCAGGCGGAGTTTCCTAGTGATCTGGCTCATTGTCACAAATAAGTTCAGCTTCAGAGTAGAGCTCAGGAGGACGGAGTCCTTCACTACGCCAGGTTAGCAAGACCAAACGGAATCCGGAGTTCCCATATAATTACTATCTCGCATCTGGCCCATCTCGCGGCAATATGTCATGTCTGCGGAGAGGTCCAAGGCCAGCCAGTCCGTCCAACGTTGTAACTCGGCACCATGTCCTCCCGCGCCAAAACCTTCCATCTAAGGTTGTCGATGAACAAGTCGATATGCTTATGGACGGTTGCTTCTTTTGCTTTGAAGTTCGAAATTGAGAGTTATGTAAAGCATGACTGGAATCTGATTTCGAGTTTTGTGAAAATTTCCAATTCCGATTCGAAAGAAGGCATACTACGCCTGCACAATACATTTAAAAAAGGAGAATGCAACTTGATTCCTTGAATTAAATAAATAGCCTCCGTCCCGGTTCCTCTGCAGCTACCCAGCAGCTGGCATAGTCCCACCCCATACCTAGACTTTGAACTCGAATATCCTTGCTACCACTAGCGTAAGGAAGGCTGTTTGACACATGACCTACTCTGCGCGCTCAGGACCTTCCACTGGATAGGCTCAGATAGTTTGGTTCGGATACATACGCAAGGTGCTTCAATGTATGATGCAGTATGCTTATAGCAGGAGTAGGAAAGTCCAAGCAATGATTCTGCGGCATGGGTTGGTCTGACAACCTTGTGTGGTCACGATGGTTTATTGACTGGCACCGGTTTCTGCTGCTCAAATCCCTATCACTTGATTGGTGGAGAGATCTTAAGCCGCAGAGGTTGGTTGCTAATAATAAAAGGTTGGTGGGTTGAGTCAGTGGCAGACCTCTGCTTATATAGCCGAGGGCCGGGGGCACGGGCCACCCGATTCTGTCACAGACCGCCTGCCGTATCTAGACTAGCTACCGCTGCCTCCGGCAGGCACCCACAACCGCCGTCTGCCTGGTGGCAGGAATCCACAACCCCAAGCAAACAAATAATCGGTCCGCATAACCCAGATATTGGAGCATGGCATCTCTACGACCAGTTTGGGTCTAATTTCTTACCAACTACACCATGGTCCAGTGGGTTCGGGTCAAAGGCCTTATAGGCGACTTGCAAGTTCTTGGAACTGTGAGTATATCAGTTGAGATCAGTACACATTACTTTCAGGTCAATTAAAGGACATAAAATGCGAGGTATGGAAGCAAGACCGCCCTTAGATCAGATCAAGGATCGATACCCAGGCAGTCCGGACAGGCAGAAGACGCGGTGGCAGTTGCACTTGCCCTCACAACGACAGATGATCCAAGTTTGAAGTCACGATCTCCCACCCGAGTAACACGTGAAGGCCCACGCCATAATCTGATCCTGTCGTCCGTATTGACTTCCTCGGGGGCCCACGGGAACATCGTCACCTGTAACATGGCGTCTTAGTCCATTTCGTAGAATATAATCCGTTTGTTTGAGTGTTATCCATGGCCATTTCTCGATGTTGGAAGCTGGTGTCGTCGCATTTCAATGGACATTCACTATCAGGCGGGAATGAGTGCGTGACGACAAGCGGGCAGCAGCTTCGAATAGCAGCTTCCTTCTCAATAGCAACTTGCTATGTTACCAATAGCGCTGTCCATCTTGCGTCCTCACCTCTCTCCTTTTACGTTGCGTCTCTCTCTTCTTTGACCAACAACCACAAGACAACACCGTCAAGGCTCACGCCTCTTCCTATGCACCTTGTGTCGTCAAGTTCCTCACTTTTTCTCGTGTACTATCTTTATACACACTCGCCCACAGTCATACTTTCTACGTTGCCTGTCCCTGCGGTCGCATCAAACCACACTTGCCCAAATGACCGCACATTCTCAAAGCGGAACTCCCAACAGAGGTTGCCCACTCGTCTCTAGGTCTCTGATTGTGTTGCCCCAGGCATCGTTGCAGAGTACCATACATGGCTGAGTCTTCCACGCGTGTCCTTGACGGGCGTCATTCCCACTGGAGTGACGATTTTCTCGAGTGTCTTCGTATCCGTGCCTCAGCGTCCAAAGTTTCTTCTTCGGATCCTCTACTGAGTGACTGCTGCCCAGGTTCGGATCTATCTAAAACGACGTCTCAGTTCGTGGGCGACCAGCTGTGCAACTGCATCCTCTGACGTGGAAAACCACCGGGTTGCGGGACGCTGGCCGTCTTGTTCATCATAGACGGTGCAATAGAAAAGGTGCGGACCCCCTTAGTGATCTGCCCTCTCTCCCTGCGTGATGAAAAAAATGAAGAAAGCTGAAATCTACTTGGGATTTTCTCAACCATTTAGATGTATGTTGGAAACTGTCATCCTTCTGAGGTGGTATGTGAGAGGGGTGAAAGGGGGTCGGGTTCTTACTTTTCTTTTCCGCACCGCACTCAGCCGACCCGTGACCTTTTTCATGGGGGCTGACCAAAAGGAATTCGACGTTTCTAGGTTTCTTTAAGCCCCGACTAGCCCCGGACGGCGCCGCTTCGAGACCGCCAGATGACGATGAGACAGTCGGCCAGATCCCCCCAACAGACTTGACATCGCACTACCACCCACTAGTTTGACAAATTCCATCTCTCATAGCAAGCACGTGACGGAAAGCATTGCTATCTCTGCAACGACACTCAGGACCTGAGGAGATTACCTCAGCCTCGCGGGCTCTCTCCCCTACGTCGCCGCCCAAACCAGCCGCTCAAGACTCTATTAGCGAAGGAGACTTCACGATTTCATCATCAACTTGTCAGAGCCTAGCTGCTAGAAACAAGGCCCTTTCAGAATCTCACGTCTAGATGACGGCTTCCTTTCTTGATCGGCGTAGCCGGGATATGCCTTTGTTGGAATACGGAGGCTTAAGGCTAGGCAGAGGCATTCGGTAGGCAGAAGTGAAGAATTCAAAAAAGCATCCAAGTTCTTCAACAGCCACTATGTTTGTCGGTTAGACCTATTGCCTAAGGAGTTCATGGCAGGGTTTAAGAGTATAAGTGACGACCCTACCGTCTACCTGACGATGTGCGTTTTCCAAACTGAATATGCCTACCTGCTCAAGATGAATCAATGTCAGGTCAAGCTGACTTCTATGGCGACGTCCATAGCCAAGGTCCAGCGGAGTTCATTATGCCACGTGTTGTGCTCGTCGATTATGACATTGCAAGAATCGTTGTTCTGCCTCCGGATGAGGCTGCATCGCTCCCTTGCAACAAATATGTAGTCTTTTTCGGCGCGTACCTGTGGGAGAACTTTGGTGGCTGGACACAAGCTACAGCTTGACTGGTTGCTGCGCAGATTCCATGAAAGCGAACAACGGCATTTCTACCGTCCTGCCTCATGGTCTTTGTGTGAACTGTTCCAACTACGCTATCAGAACGATGAGCCGGGGCTATTGGAAGGATTTACTAGCAGGTTGACTTGACACTTTCTCGATTCTGATTTGTGTATATAGTTGTGGTCTGTAGACAGGTTTGTGGCTGAAAATAGAAAGCACATACATTGCATTTGAAAATGCCTGGGATGCTAAATGCCTAGGTGTCTATGAGAGCAGGATCTTAGGCACTTTTGGCATTTAACGAACACACTGGAATCTTTAGAGTGGCTAGGCGTTAAGACTCAATCCCAACCAAATTGATTCTTTGTCTTCTTTTTTGACTTTCTTTCAGTTTGTAAGAAATAGAAGAATCGGCGAATACTTCTGCCTTGTTCGATTACTCTGCGTCTTATTAACTGAGCGCCCGCTAATTGTTATAGCTAGCCACAGAGATTGGAACGCCATTTTGTTTAGGCCTCTACCCAAACGTCCTTCCAGGGTTCATTGCGAGCCACGATGACAGCGTATATGCCTGCGACGCTAAAGTGGTTTATGTGGTCGTGTGTGCAGTTGTATTCGCCTGAGGAACTAGGTAAACCCACGACAATGATGGTTACCACTTTTGATATTGTTTTCCTTGGTTACTGTTAACGGCACTATGTAATCTTGGGTGCTAGGATCTCGAGTATCCTCTATTCTATGAAGGAAACTGTTACAGCTTTTATAGCTATATTAACAGCTGAAAAAACAACAACCACTTCTGAAAGCAGTGAGAACTTTGCCAAGATTATAAAGATAGCCAAACCTTTGCTGATGTGGCCGAGTTACCCAGCTCTGGTTTAGGACGGAAAAAAGTGAAAGGGGACCAGCGGTGGAAAGTCTTGGTCGTTGGGCGCTGTCGTTTCTGTGTTGAAATGGCATCGGCTTAGGTTCTGAGGATTCAAGTGTAACAACCCTCTGACCTCCTCTGAGGATCAGTATTATATAGGCTCCGGTAGAAGATCCTTCCGAATCGAAAACGGGTTGGAACAGTGGCGTGTATTAACCAGTCGGGTGACCAGTTTTTACTGACCTTCATGTTTGAAGAATGATCAATCAAAGAATCAGATGTCCGGTGTTCAATTCGCATACCAGCGAAGCTGACATGATCGCCATGGGTGGTAAGTTAACGCACCCACTTTCCGACCACCCCCCCTTTCCGACCACCCCATATACCACACCGCCATTTCAACCACCCTATTTTATTAACACACCAGGCACTCAATTTTAATCCGTTTAACTTCAAAACTTCAACACTTCTTTATTATAACCTTATGAAGTCATATACTGAAGACCAGGTTGCTGCGGCACTTGTGGCTATTCAAAATGGCACCTCAATCCGACAAGCCTCAAAAGAATAGGCTATTCCAAAGACCACACTTCTTGATCGAATATCTGGACGACTACTACACCAAATCGCCCACCAATCAAGCCAAAGACTCTCAATACACTAAGAGGACCAACTAGCTAACTGGGTCCTCTCTTAAGCTAGTCTAGGCCTTCCACCCACCTATCAAGAGTTACGGATCTTTGCGGAAAGAATCCTCCGAACTAAAGGGGACTTAATATAGCTAGGAAAGCGTTGGGTTACCTCTTTTTTAAAGAGGAATCCAAGGCTTAAGACCTAAAGAAGCTTCCGAATGGACTTAAAGAGAGTTAATGGGGCTACTACTTAAGTAATTAAGTCTTAGTTCTCCTTCCTCGCATTTCCGGAGATTTAGCAGATTAAGCCTTTAAATAAGTAGAATATAGATAAAGCTGGTCTTATTAAAGGCTAAGGGGATAACGGACTAGTCCTTAGGAGTGCTGAATCTAGTTTAGTTAAAAGAAAAGACTCTAGATCTAGCCTTTAGACTTCTTTTATTAAGTGCATTTCAGCTATTAGCAACTCTCTTCCTCCACTCGTCATTTTCAAGGGCAAATCAGTATAAAAATAGTAGTTTCCTCGTCAAATGGATTAATATAAAGGTTGGCTATTTGCAGCAACCGAAAACGCTTAGACTGATAATAATACGGCACTCGAATAGCTTTAAAAGGTGTTTATTCCAGGGACTTAACTAACAGACTCAACAGAGAGGCGACTACTTATCTTAGATAGTCACGGCAGTTATATGACTGTTGAATTTATATAGGAATGCTATCAGAGCAATATACTATTGCTTTATTTGCCTCCTTATACTTCATACGTCCTTTAACCTCTCGATTTAGGCGTCTTCTCTTCGCTTAAGCGGTCCTACCGGAAAAGACTTAGTTAACTGCACTAGTGGGAAGAGTCAACAACTGCTGGAAAGAGGGATTTCCTTAATAACTATCGTCTTTCTCGACTGGACGGTCTTTCTTCTCAAAACATTCGATCTGGGTGGAAAGCAACTGGTCTTTAGCCTGTGGCACCGAGTAAGCCACTCTTAAGTCCCTTACTATTGGAAAACAGTATTAAAAGGACTTAAAATGGCACTTAAAAGACCCTAGGAGAGATTAGAAGGGCTGAATTTACACTACTAAAGGTGTTGGATATGCAATAAACGATCTGGTTAACGCTACGGAAGTCTCGAGATCTGAGGGACCAGATCGACTTATTTAATAAGGATAGTCTGGCTAATCAAACGTTACGAAATCTCTTCAGAAAGGTTACAAAAGGCTTTGACGAGAAGGATCTGTTATTAGCATAAGCCCTGAAGAGGATTGAGGTATTGGAAGCCAAAGTTGTGACTAGTCAGCTATAAAAGAGAAGGAAGGTTAAGTTAAGTCCGAATTCCAAGTTCGCTACGATTAATGATATAATGTGCACCTAACAGGAGGTTTCAGGGGCTGTAAATAGTGTTATTGAAGAGAGCGAAGCCGAAAGTATAGTTGTGGAAGAGGACTGTATTGTAGTTGCTTAATTGAATTAGTTATGTTATGTTGAAGTTAGGTGGTGAGAAAAGTGGTGAGTATTTCAGGGGTGGTCGGAAAGTGGGTGCGTTAACTTATCATAAGCTTGCGGAAAACCCGCCAGTCTGCCCATGCCAACAAAGAGGAGTGCGTGCCGGTCAAAGACATCTCAAGGAGAAAGTGGGGAGGGCTGATCACCATGCCGCCAGAACGCAACGCTTGGAGCGTCGTGTCCGGCGAGAGCTGTGCCATATCAACCATGGTCCTCATCCTGATAACTAGGGATGGCTGAGAGTGTCTGGCAGGCGAAGAAGACACTCAAGCCTGGGAATCATGAGAGTAAAAACTATCAAAATGAGAGGAGAAAAGTTGTCAAGCATTGAGTACTAAAAGAACAGCTGAAAAAAGGAGTGGGCAGTGACAATATAAATACATGATGGAGGCTTGGCATCATCATCATTGACAACAACCACACTAGTCTCCTCCATGGGTTAAACAACGGGCCTCCTGAGATGCGTTGAACCTGATGCGTTGACGATACAAGCCTTAGCTACCTGTAACCCAAGTCCCAATTAGTTCCATCCAAAACGAACAAGACCAAGTAGAAACCACCTGCAACTATCACTGCCCTACAGATTAGTAGGTCTCTATGTGGACTCGTCTCTGTCTCGTACGGATTAAACATGCCTACCTAGCTCAGTATTTCATCTTGACCTCGGGGCACGGCGCACCCGCAAGTCCAGGAGACGCTGAGAAGCCTCCACCCTGTCTTCGCCTTGAACAACCATGCCATGAATAACCAGTGTGATCTGGGACCCATTCAAGTTGGAACCTGGAAGACGACACCTCCGAACTCTACCTGGTCGTACGATGTGCCGATGGATCCCCGAAACGATAGTAATCTGCCGAGCGGCGCATATTCTGGTGTGGGGAAGCGAACAGGGTTAGGTAGTCGGGCTCCCGAGAGAGTATATATAAAGCTTGTCATTGTGTACTCTTGTACTGAACATTTCCGTTTTCTTCTGTATCGCACGGGCTCGTCAAAGAGACGATTGACGTGTAATACTTGAATTTATCTCCTCAGTCACAAGCTCGTCAACGCAAGTCTACGGCTCTTCTTTCCCTGAGCTGTAAAATACGATTCGTGGCAATCGTCTCCCAAAAAAATCCCTGTTTTATACGTTTCTGTTGGAATAATTGGCATTATAGCTACATATAAGGCATAGTAGAGGCTCCGGTATTAGCTACTATAGTAGCCAGCAGACTAAAACCAGGCGCAGTTATATACGCCTGAAATAAATACTTAGACTTCGTATAGAGATCGGAGACCTCGTCTCCTTTTCCTTCGTATAAGGTAGAGCTAAATATAATTCGTCTCTACCTTATTATAATATTTTATTTTATAAGTATATATATACTAAAGGCTATTTAATACTGATTAATACTTATTAAGTAAGTATAGATGAATAAAAGTAAAGAGGTAATTAATACTACTAATATAAGTATATGTTATGACTAAAGCACGTTAGCGGGTCAGGAAACAGGCCAGTATGCAACTAAGCCACCAAGGAGCTGTTGACTAATATAATAAGCGGGGACAGGACTCTCTTATATTAGGATTAGGAAGTCTAATTAGTTACGTGACCTAGGGTTAGGGTTACAGGATTATTAGGATCTGGGACAGATCCAGCAGATCGATAGGATCTAGGACAGATCTAACAGAGCTAGCACTAAAGACGTATAAAGGCGCGGATATATAAGGCAGGGTATTTAGCCCTTAGATAGGATTTCCTTTATAGCTCTTTAGTTATTAATCTAAGGATTTATTAGACCTATAGTATTCAACCGACCTTTAAATAGCCTTACGGCTAGTAATCTTACTTACTCGAAGAAGAAGATATCGTTATTATTGAACTTATACCGTACCTCGTTAACCGGATCTGCTAATATAAACCCTCTAACGTATTAAGCCCTTACAAGTTTTTAGTATAATTATTATATTTTAATAACTCTTATTTAGACTTCGGTTCGCATATACTACCTAAGTAATATAACGACGCTATAGCTCCTTAAACTCCTACCGCATCTATTATCGGCAATAATAGGCCTACGAATGCCTAGATGCTCGAATAAATCGCCTAGCTCTAATAGCAGATTATGCAACTACAGTTCTTGCAGAAATTAGGAGTTTTTAAGATAGATAAACCTACGACGTTTAATAGAACTCGAGGGATACTTTAAGGGTTTATTACGTAATACTATGCTTACTTCGCGTATTATTAGTAGCAATTCGCGTATAAAGTCGATAAAGTAGTATTTATAGGATATCGCCTAGAAGGGGATGCCTTAGCCTAGTTCGAACTAGTCCTAAAGGACCTTCTAGAGAATAGTAAAGAAAATAGAGAGGATAGGATAAAGAAGATCTTTAAAAGGTTTAGCAACATTAAAGAAGTACTTAAGGACGCCTTTAAAGATCCCGATAAGGATAGAACCGTAGAACGATAACTTACTACGCTTAAGTAAGTCCGATTAGCTTTAGAATACGCCGCCCGGTTCCGATAGATCTCTATATACCTAGGATAGGAGAATAGCCCTCTTATATCCTAGTTCTATAAAGGACTAAAGGATAATATTAAGGACGAACTAGCTAAATAAGACCGATTAGACGACTTTATAAAGTATATTATAATAGTAGTTCGCATTATTAACCGTTTATACGAATATAAGTAGGAACGAGGAAAGAAAGTTATCGGCACCTTATAGAAACCTTGCTTCTAAGCTATTACGGGCAGGAAATTTCAGAAGCGACCCTATAATTAGAGTATAATAGTAGGAAAGACGACTTATCCTAGCCCTATAGAGATCGACGCTATATAATAGGAAGGCCTGCTAAAGAACGATAAGGAATACTATAATTATAGCAGGAAGGGATACTTTGCTAGAGAATATAAGCAACTAAAGAAGTAAGCCTAGAGACTAGTTCTAAAAGGATAACGATAAGTTAATATATTAGGAAGAGTGCACTTTATAAGTAATACTAACTTTAGAACTAATAAGTAATAGAAATATCGCTAAGGCAGTCTATATCCGAAGAGACTAGCAGAAAAGCTAATTACTCTCGATTACTTTTAAGGACCGATTTATAGTAATATACTACTTCCAGAGTAAGTAACGGACTTTATCGATTATAAACTCCTTAACTAGACCTTCTATTATAATAATAGTTATATATTATACCTCTTAGCAAAGGAAAACTTAGGATAATACCCTAAGAAGCCTAGAGGAAGACGATAAATAGCTATAGTAAGATATAGACCTTTATATAATACGGCTATATATAATAGTAATTCAGATTACTCTAGTACTATATATAGGCTAGCA
>MUZJ01013628.1:0-13790 GCA_003012975.1 Juglanconis juglandina | reverse complement strand
GCCTTCATGAGACGCTCATATCGCTTGGCACTGTGGAGGATGCAATGTCAGTATGAATGTGGATTCCTAATGCAATGGAAGTAACCTACGCGGCGCCCTTGCTGACGATGTCACACTCGGTAGCGACCTGAGCGAAGTCAATCTGGCCACCAGTTAGCACTATGGAACGAATGATAATTAACAGATTACTTACCTTGCCGGCCGTCGAGAACTTGATGCAGGCGATCAAGAACTTGAACTGGGCCTCGGAATCTTGGGGGGCCATGTTGGAAGTTTGATGAGAGTGCTGAAAGGGCAAGGCTTGACGCAGAGATATGTGCTGAGGTCTGTTTCCCAGTGTTGTTAGCCTGTTCTTGCGATAGGCAATGTCACGCGAGAAGAGAAGCTGCTTCCAATGGTATGGTTCAGGAATCTGCAAAACTCCAGTCTGAGGCAGGTACTAGCCTGGAGCGAGTGCTCTGGAAAGGGGATTCTGGTTTACCTTGATGTTCGATTTACAGTGCGCGTTGAGTTGTTTCGCAATGTAAAGACTGTGTGGATTGAAGGTTGACGAGTCTGTTGGGACGGAGCTGAGAAGGAAAGACGGAACGCTGGAAGACGTCAAAGATCTTAAATAGATTGGCAGGGTTTCAGGAGACGGCTGTAATGGTGAGTGGACCGTTCGGTGTGAGGCCCAAATGATGTCAACTTGCCAGACCACCCCGATTTCGAACCAACTGGTAGTGTCTGCAGGTGTGCTTGGAATGCCATCAAAGAATGAGATCAGACTGGGAGATATATCTGGTGACGCTCCCAAATTGTCTTGCCGAAATCTCTTAGGCAACCTCTTCCTTCCATTATGTCCCTTCCTGTACCTGTAGAAACACCTGCCTAGCTGTCTTGTTCCCAGACTCCAGAAAGCCGTTGGACTATGGAATCCTCCTGTTGAAGGGCTATAGGTATGGAAGTCTTAGATGGTCCTGCTTTGCACTCTCAATTTCAAAGAGCAAGGCTACTAGAAGGACAAAGCCAAACCCGAAACCAAAGCAAGTGTTTGAACGGCATATAAAAAGTGCTTCCACCATTCTGTCGTTAATGTCTGTCTTTATGCTTGAGCGATTAGCAGGAATGGGTTTCGTTCAACTGGCGTACCTTCTATTGCAAGACAGGGATCTAGTAGATAGGATTCGAGGACTGCCGTCTCTCAGGACGAGACTCGGGATGTGGCTCCTTGTCTCAGTGAGATTCTTGTGTCAACCAACATGACCACAGATCTCCACAAAAGGTCATGTACCACATCATGAGAAATATTGAATGCAAACCGAAGCAGGAGGCATAAACTGGATGGTATACTGGTACTTAGGAACTCCCGCGTCATATTCCTGACTTGAATGAACACAGTTTCGTTCTCTACTCCAGTTTCGTGTGTCTATATTGGAGTCTCCCTTTGTACCCGACCTTGTGTTGTAACAGGAAAAGTCTGTGTTATGTACCTAAGGCCAGCACTTTCAGTATGAATCTCTTCTCCGTGTTCTTTCTCAATTTCTCCGGCTCCAAATCGGGGATTAGAGACTGATTTTGAGAATTTTAGGTTCGATTTAAGCCTTATTAGATGCATTCTGAAGTGCTTTAAAGTTATTAAAAGCTTTCTTCTTGTAGAAGTGCCCTTTATCATCGAGGTTCTTATACTGGCAGTAAGGTTGCCTCTTTCACTCAGTGGCCTGGATGCTTGACGCAAGATTCTATATACTTTCTTTTCTTCTTTGTGTTCCCATAAAAATGGAATCTCGAGTCACAGCCTCAGCCCTTGCCACACACTACAGCACCGTGTTACGGGAACTCTTCACAGCTTACGACTCTCAAGAAAACATTCAACATTACCGTACTACAAGATCACAACAGAGGTGCCTCTTTATGAACTGAGCGCTTTTCTACCATTTCCTCCAAGTTGCATCCTGATCTTGGGACCATGCAACAACCGATACTCTCAAGGTCCGAATAGGGCAACTCAATACATTGAACATAGACACCAAACTGCTCATTTACCATCCCTGGAAAATCGTTCTCTCTGTATTTTGGACAGCTGCCGTTTATCTCGTACAACTGTGGAATGTGTCTCTGATTTTCGACTTTGAATTGACCAGATTGCTAGACTCCGTCAACCATACACCCTCCGCCTGCATGCAAGTTCTAAGGTGCATGCCAGCCTGGAATACACACAGCAGCCCAGAGGTTTGCCAGATTGCAGACTCTATATGTCGATTATACATTTCCAATTGTCACACTTTAGCTATTGTAGATTACCTCCCAGTCTGGGAACTATACAAGAAACTAGTGCCCTGCAGTTGGACAACATCCCAGTCGGAGAATACCTACATGACCATGTAGTATCTCACAATTGCAGAAGCTCCCACCCTTAAAAATATACGACGACCTAGTGTCCCACAACCGGAGAAGCCACCAGATTAACTACCGACAGCCCTCCAATCCCAACATTACTGACGGGCAGACCGCTTAGTCGTCCATTATTCTGAGTCATCCCCTGTGTGCTGCAACAACTTCCTTTCTTCTTCCTCAGCCTGACAGAATCCTCAGCACTCTCCTTCCGTCCTGAGGGCCGTCAACAACGCAACACCAACGAAGAACGTCTTCACCAAGCTTGCCTGCTCCGGGTACGAACACCTGCACCAATACAAACCTAATTTCGTAAGTACTCACTCTTGTTACTATGGCATTTGTATCTCTGGCGGGTCCGTGAGACGCGACCGTCGCATCTATCAACCTGGAAACCACCCACCTACATCCACCACCACCATTATCCATGCCTAGGTAGCTTCACGTTGCTAATCTTTGGTCCCAAACACTGACATCCTCTTTCAAAAGGTCATACTTCCAGTCAGCAGCCTCCGAGATGGCTTCCAGCGACACGAACGACAACAACGCGCCCGCCACCCCCAAGGCGGCGAAGCTCACTGACAAGCAGATGAACCTTCTCGCGATCATCATGCAGAACGTCCAAGGCAAGCCCGACATCAACGTAAGTCGCACATCACAACCTTCCTTCCCCAGCCGCTGCCTATTGTTACATATAACTCGATCCAAGATGATAGGCACAAGAGCTAACACTCCTTTGTATACAGTGGACCAACGTCGCTGCCCAGTCCGGTCTGAAGAACGATCGTACCGCCAAGGAGATGTACCGCCAGATGCAGAAGAAGTTCGGCTGGTGTGACAAGGCCGCCACCGGTTCTCCCTCTGCCTCCCCTACCACCGCCGGTGATACCGCCACGCCTACCAAGATCCGCAAGCGAACTGGAAAGGTCGGCACCGCTGCCAGCAAGGGCCGTGGAAAGAAAGCCCAGCAGGAGCCCGAGGAGGACGAGGAGGATGGTGCTGTCGTCGGAGCCGCTGAGGGTGCTAATGTCAAGCTCGAGGATGGTGAGGTTTGATAGATGGTTATGCATGATGGACGGGGGGTGTTTCACTCTTTCTTCCATCTGATACCTTGGTGGTACTGAACACGGATCTTTGATTTCAGGACCGGGTTCAGTTGGTCTCTTGCAAAGGAGAATGAGTTCTCCTGACAGTGCGCGTTGGACAGTATTCCTCATGATAAGAGCAGGAACATAACGGAATGCAACATGATCCGAGAACATCTATTCACTATCGACTTTTACTGTGTGATGATGATCTGGTTCTGAGCCTGGTTGACGCCCACTGTATCGTACAATGAATTGTACCGTCGGACCTCTTGCCATTGATTAAGTACACCCAAGGGCCAGGTCGCCAGAGTCATTCACGTTGAGCGATCGAGGGCGTCTCAAAACCTGCTGTATTCCAGGTCCGGAGGGGATTGGACTTGTGGGCACGTAAGGAGGAATTTAAAAGAAGAGATATCACATCCGAGGAGGCCGACCCCCGTAGGCCAGGTGCCTTTTCGTTTTGGGCGAGCATCTGGATAGCTTGCTACGGGATACCTGTACTGTACAAGACCCATGTTGCTCCGTGGCGTGGTGTCGGAACTTTGCCTACGGCTGTCACTTTCAACGATAGCTCGTTTGGAAATGTACAGGGCTGAAGTGTAGTGGTTGTGAGATGAGTTTATAAGGCTTCGAATAGTAAAAGATTTTGGTGGAATCCATGCGCTTCTGAGATATCATGACGCCTATGGCTGGGTTGAATGGCATTGACGGTTCAGGATGGCATTTTTTCAATAGAGTTGATAAGTTGCCAGCGTTACAGCCGTCATGGCCATTACGCGTAGTTGGTCGGACACGCCTGAGTAACGACACGACTTTAATGGTAATAGTCATACTGTAGAAATGAGGCAGCAAGAAACAGAGAAAATGGTATCTACATATATGGAAGCAACCGGAGGTAAGGGCCGGTCTCATATGGCCGAGACAGCTGTTGGCGTCGGAGGATGGGTGCTCCTCGTCGTACACTTGTTCATGGTACGTATGGTAGGTAAGGACATCGCCACGAGAGCTTCACATTCACGCGCACGAAGGAACATGACACGAAGAAACCGTGAAAACTGCGCATTAATTCAGGAGATGGCCACGATCTGAAATTTAAAGACGATGATAAGGTACCTTCAGCCAGTTCACCAAACAATTGGCAACAAGCCCTCTGAAAACCACAGCCAAAATCTTCCCCGCGAAAACCGAGCTTGCGCATATTCATGGACCATCCCACCAAGTGTGAACCCCTCCCAAAAAGAGAAAGCAGATCGAAACTTCCTGTCCCATGCATGATCCATCGTAGCCCAACCACCCGATACTCCTCCTTTTCCTCCAGATACCCAAGCCCAGCGGCCATCAAAAGTCCGACAGCCATCAGCAGGTAGTCATCTTGGAGTTCTCGGCGACATTGGCAACCGGAAGTTGTGCATGATGAATGTGGTGCTTAGACGGCGTCATCGTCCTCGTCCTCGCTGACCAAGAGTTAGCACTATGTGCGGAGTGAACAGGTTGTGATGGACTTACTCGTAAGACTCGTGCTTGACAGGCTTCAGCTTGGCCTCATCCTCGTCGTCGTCGTCGATGGGGGCAGGAGCCGGGGCCTTCTTCTTGGGAGCAGTGCGCTTCTTCTTCTTGGGGGCGGACTCGGTATCCTCGTCATCATCCTCGTTGGCGACGGCCTTGCCACGCTTCTTGCCGGCGACAGCCTTCTTGGGGGCAGCGGCCTCGCCGTTGTCGGCGCCACCCTCCTTGCGCTTGAGCTTCTGGAGGTGCTGACTGGAGAAGAAGTTAGCAACTGCATGATGGGAAAGCAGTGGGATCAAGGCCAAAAGAAAAAGGAAGAAAGAAAAGGTTGGTCTGCAGTTCGTTTGGAAGTTGAGCCTTCCCACTTGGGTGCTCGTACAGCCTAGAACGGGCGAGTAGCGCTGGTTACATTCGGTGGCTCGCAGCCTTCAGGGTGACAGTGACACCCATTTTCTCCTCGAGGATCTCGACAGCCTGTCGGAGGGTCTGTCCCTTGGGCTCGCCCGCCGCGATCAGACAGGCGGCATACAGGTCGCGCTCAGCCTCGGCGCTCCACTTGATTGCCTTCTTGGTGGGAGTCTCCATGATGTGATGTTCGTAGTAGACAAGAGTGCAATGGAGAGGTTGGTGCTGATGGGCAGTGAAAGAAGAATGTCGGGTGAGAGGTGGTTGAAGGTGGGAAGGCTGGGATGATAAAGGGGTTAAGACTTGGGATCAAGCAATGGGAGACAAACGGTCAACGTTGTGGAAGTCACGTGTTGTTGGCTGGGGATGGGTATGGACGTGTGTATGGGCATGGGCATGGGAAGATGAGCAGGTGAGAGAGGTGCATACACAGCAGCCTTGTAGGTGTAGCTGTATCCCTTTGCACGTAGCTCAGGGGCAACCTTGGTCTCCCACTCGGTGGCGGACAAGGTAATGTTGTTGAGAACTGCCATCAGTAGATCCAAGTGGGCCTCACTGGTCCAGGCAGTGCGGTCAGAGACCATGGTGGATACGTTATTGTTGGAGTGTTGCTCTGGCAAAGATGGAAGTGATGATTGAATTAAGGAAGTTTGGCGACCGGTTGGGACGAATTGGCAACATTTTACCCCCCAAGCCAGCAACTTGGAAGCCGCGAAGAGGCTCAGGTGGAAGGTTCCTGTTGCTGCTCTGGCCACCTTTAGCTCTTTCCACGCTATGAACTTTCATAAGCTGGTTCTCGAAGATGAGAGAAGGCAGGAGACAAGAAGTCATGATAGGGAAATCGAGCATAACCAGCGACTCCTCCGACGTACTAGAGACCGGACGGTGAGAACTCCCAACCTCCCTTGGCCTTGGCCTTGTTGGCGATCTGCAGGATGTCTTGTTTCGATAGCGACAGATGGTCCATCATGGCGGCGAGGACGTCCTGGTAAAGACCTGGCGCGTTCCAGTCCTGCTTGAATGGCATCTGCTTCGCCATCGTGACGGTGGTGTGGCGTGTGTAGTGTGTAGTCGTTGCGGTGGAGGATGATGCTCGAGGTGCGAGGGGGAAAATTCGAGCTTAGGGTTGTGGTTCAGATGCAAAGGGTGGGAGAGTAGAATTTTGGATAAGGACAGGAGAGGGCGAAGGGCCGCGTCACTTCTAGCTCAACATACCGAAGTGCACTCTCGGTGAAGTGGCAGCCCTGAGCCTTGAGACTGCCCATCACGTTGGCCCAGTCTTCTTTGCGAGCGTTGTCGGCAAAGGCCATAGCCACACGCCAGGCCAGGCCATCTTCTTTCCAGTTCTGAAGCAGTCGAGACGGCGCCATGGTCAAAGGGAGGTTTGGTCGGGCGGTGTGGTTGGAAGAAAGGATGAGTGGTGGTTGCAGAAAGCTGGGATGACGGAATGAAGAGAAGCAGTAAACGCGAAAATAGATTGAGCCTTGCTCGATGGTGCAACGTACCGGATGGCCTCCCAAGTAGTTTCGGGAAAGCCGTTCTGGTGCATGAAAGCGACGATCCCGTTGCGCTGCTCGACGCTGAGCTGCGAGAGAGGAGGCAGCCAAACCAGAACTGCCTTGAACAGGACAGCGTCGGACTCGGCATTCCAGGTAGTAGGCATTTTGAGATGTGAGGATGAAACTTCGAAGATGTGATGTGTTGGTGTGAACGCGAATGCGAGAATGGTAGATGATGCTCTCGGTTCTAATTACCCGGGCAACGGCAGAAGAAGGGGAGGATATGCAATGCAGGGGATAAGTGATTGGAGCCACTCGGCACCGAGAACAGATGAGAGAGGGCGCATGCCTACCGCAGCCCATTCCAGGTAGTATCGGTATAACCGCGGTCGTGCAGAAACTGCACGATCTGGCCGCGCTGCTCCTGGCTGAAGCAGGCAGGCATCGAGCCAACGTTGACGAGCGCCTCGAGGAGGGCGCTCTGCTTCTCGGGAGAAGTCCAAGGTGCCGGTGCCATCTTGAGGAGAACGTGGTGAAAAGAGCAGTGAGAAAAGGTTGGTCGATGTAGAGTGCGTGCCGTGGATGAAGAAGTATGTCCGGATCGTGTAGAACGAGGTTTGGCAGCGCGATGTTGCAACTCGGTTTTACAGCCAGTGTGGTGCCACTGGGCCCCAACATGGCCTTCTTGTCTTTGAATGTGATGTTTCTGTGCTCAAAGACTAGGCTCCCTCTCACCACCCTTGTCCCACTGCACAAGCATTTTGGAAGGATACTTGATGGGAGATGTAGGTCGTCGAGGTGGTGCACAGAAATATAGATCGTCGTGAGAGAGAAATTGCTGGATGCGCTGTGTAAATGGGAGAAGCATGACATCGTGTCAGGATTGGACACAGATGTATAGCATGCATTACAGGTCACGACGATGAACAAGAGCATCTTTTTTTTCCACCGAAAAAAAAAAACCCCCAGGGAAGAGGAGACCTTACCGGATGCCCTCCCAAGAGAAGGGGTACCGTCGCTCGGCCATCGATGTGACCAAGACCTCCTGGTACTGACGGAATGAGACTCCCGCCACGTCCAGCACGTCCATTACCGCACCACAAAGTGCCTGGTGTGCTTCGTCATCCCACTTCGTGGATAACTTTCCCTTCCGGGAGCTGGACTGGGCCGAGGAGGACATTGTCGTCGTGAGTTTTGATGGTCGACGAAGATAGATGGCGTGGATGGTTGTTGTTGAGGCAAGTTTGGTGTGGATGGTTTCCAGAGTCTGTGGAAGTGGGAAGGGTAGTCAAAAGATGGTTTGGAAACCAGGCAATCTTTTAAAAGCCAGTAATTGACCTGGCCCCGCTCCCTGCAATTCGACTGCCTTCCAACTCACTGCCTCCAGTGAGTTCTGGAGGAAGCAAATTGCAAGATAACAGATAAGCAACCAGTACTGTTCTTTCTCTGTGACTAGCACCAGCACAGAAGACCTCCCATCCAATCAACCACATATGTGAAAGGCAGGAAGCAAGAGAACCGGCGCCATATCCGTCCCATGATCCATACCGGAGTCTACTAAGTGAAGGACCGTCACCCTCATAACAGACATCACAGCGGTCCGAATCTGGAGTGCCATTGGCAATAGCTGGGCAAGTGATATTGGTGGCAGCGTGAGTGAATAACAGGAGCCATGGCCCGAAAGTGACGAAATGAAATGTAATACCTGAACACCGGCTGACTGAAAGATAGCCAATACTGCCATCATACCAACGCAACGCCTTCATGACAACGCCAACTTGATGTTCCCAGCACGTTTACGCCTCCCATCTCCGTTGTTCACCCTAAGCCTCTCCATAAAAGCTGGGGGAAGAGATCAGTTCGTGCTCGAGAGGAAAAGATTCGGCATCACTCACTCAGCATTGTAGTGGTCTACGGAGCCCGGGTTGTTGTGCGCGGCCAATGCGCTCAAGATAGCCTCGTCGTTGAGAGCGGGATCATGGTTTTCTTCAAGTTTGGCACGCTTAGCAGCATGCTCATCAGGCTCTTCACTGACATCCTCGGAAAACACACCCTCGGCCTGCATCTCAACAGGGTGGTGTGGAGGAGGTGCGTGCATCTGTGGGGGAGCAGATTCCATCATGGGGGTCGGGGCAGGGCCCATGCCGGGATCCATGTTTGGCTGAGGCGGCAGAGGTTGTTGGGGGATCTGCTGCACAAGAGGCTGAGACTGTTGGCCTTGTGCCGGATCGACCACGTCTGACCCCTGAGGAGAGGCGCTGACGGCAGCACTGGCGGCCGACTTCCTGGGGCGTCCTCGACCGGGACCTGGGCGACGAGTGATGGGGTTTTGTGTAGGATCAATCTTCCTAGGATTGTCATTCAAGGAACCGGTTGCCTCTACCTTTTGCTGAGCTCGACGAAGGCCTTGGAAGTGTTGGCTGGGGCATCCGTTAGCTTGTGTGCATTCCCGAGGACTTGAACACCAGGACAAGCCGTGCGGGTGATTGGCGCGTGGGCAGAGAGCTTGCTATATTGTGGCCACTGGACAGATGATGTTGGGGGAAGGCATGACAGTTCGCAGCAGACAGGACACAGGACACAGGACACAGGAGAGAGGCGAGAGGAGAGGAGTATGAGGCTTACCGGCAACCCTCATTGGTGAAGCCATAGCCCATGGACCTCATGTGGTTCCCGATTGTGGTCCATTCGGAACCGCTGATGACCCCAATGTTCTTGACGGACAGAATGGTGAAGAACAAGTCCTTATCGGCCTCTGCAAACATAACTAATCAGTCACATGGCGCTCATGAGCACACAAGGCCCTCTTTCCAGAAAGGCTGGTGATCAGCAACGCCCTTGCTGCTGTCTCTATCACCGTATTTTTATGCAGGGCGGATGGATAGACGTGGCAGGCGTGGCAGGCATGGCAGGATTGACAGCAACAGATAAACGACGAGGAAAAGAATTGACGCAAGACAAGACAAGGCAAGGCTACTGACTGTCCCCCCAGTTTTTATTGTTGTTCATGGTGTCGATGAGGACTGGCACACTCAACGGCGCGGCGACGCGATGGATTTGATTTGCTTATTGATGTGTTGATGATTTAACAGGAGGTCGCGAGAAAGGCGTTGGATTGAGGAGAGCAAGACCACCTGCCGGATAGCGACCTAGCAGGTCCAGGGAAATCTGAGACGGCTCGGCTGCAGAAGGCAGATGAGAGGAGAGAGGTTGGGGCTCTGGCCAGTCAGCATCAGGCATGTGGGGGCGGCAGGGAAGCTCTCACTTGGGGTCTGTCTGTCCAGTGTCTTGTTGCAATCACTTTGTCCTCGCTTGCCGCAAACTGGCAAGCCCTCTCGCTATCACCTGACCTGGCGTCCAGCTCGCATCGCACTGTGGAACCCTGCCCCGACCCCAATCCTTGTATTTCGGCGGTCGGACGGATCAGACGCGTATCACGGCACATTTTCGTCCAATCGCCCGGCTCAACAAGACGTCAATTCGTCACAACCTCCGACACTCCCCAGCCTCTTGCATTTTGACCTAACCAGAGTCATCCACGATTCATCTTGCCCTCCCTTCCGTCGGCTGCGACTGGCAGCCCACTCCTGCTCATTTCCGGCTTTGGCTCCATCTTGTGAAGATCACGAAAGCAATGACGAAGAGCAATGACGAAGGGAGTCATTTGTCCTCGAACTGGTCTGGCGAGGCCAGTATGCATCGTGTGGACTGCAAGATAGGCAACGCAGCCAGCGTCGCAACCAGCGTCGCAACCTTGGTCCGGGGATGGCGGCGGGAAGGGGGGCAGCCTGGGCGCAGCCTTTTCGAACCATCGCATTCCTGGTTCGCCAATTCCTACCATGCATGCTCTATCAACAGCCTCTGCCTGTTGGTTGGCTCATGATAGTTGTAGCAAAGAACCAGGGGGAAAAACGCAAACGTGCAATTCCTCCTCATCCTTTTCGAGTATGGCGTTCCGTCCGGGTCACGGCAGGGCCCCCCGCGGGAGAGGCATCCTCGGGGACGCGGCTGCAGTCATGTTCCAATTAAGACCCCTGCATTGGGCAAACGATCTGCTCCCTAAAATCTGTCTCGGCATGTTGGCAATGACTCACGGTCATGGCCATGTCAGGGTACCTACTCAGCCGTCCTTGGTCACACCTTTTCGAGCTTGTCTTGCATCGAGCGAAAAGGGAACTACGGCTTCCAATGCGAACAAGGAAGGCCTCCGAGGCGGACAGCCGAGGCGGAGAGCCTTGTAGACTTTGTATCTCGACACTTGGCCAGGGACAGGGGTCCCAGAATGGATGCAACCACTTCCGCTACCGAGTACCACTTTACGGTGCGAGAAATCAATTTACACGAAGACGCCGCGTGATCACGTTCCACCCTCGCGGTTTGGTTTCCATTTGTTGGGCTTCCCAAGGAATGGCCAGGCAACCACAGGCAACCACAGGCATCTACTGCCATGGCTGTCCTTTCCTGCGGGTGCCATACTTGATCAAAAAGCAAGAAATCCCGAGCAGGAGGGTTCCAGGCTTCTTTTGCTTCCCTTTGCTCTCCTGCTTTTTGGGCCCTTCTCCTCAAACAACAGCAAACAACCCTTCATGCACCGGGCTTCTCTTTGGTCATGGTCCCCATCTCTTTTTGAGCCATTGGAGTGGTCACAAGCTGGCTCTCTTGTTGAGACCGAATTCGTTCTGCCAGAAGTCCTGCTATCAGAGGGACTGGTGGCTGCCCAGTGCCCTTGCCTCTCCCCTGGAACACACTATCAAAGCATCCCCTCATACTTCCTGGATGCCTTATCGGGAAAGACAGGGCATATAACAGCCCGCCAAGTCTCGCCTCACTGATCTTCACACCCTCCTCTCCGTGACTCACCTCTACACCAGATTCCAATTATTCATCCCGTATGTTCCTTGGCAGTTGGATCTCCTATCAGAGTTGCTCCTACGCTGTGTACCTCAAATTTGGGCCGGAATCCCTCCTCACTACCGGTACAAGGTCTTGCTGCTCCTCCTCGGCTGTCCTCCTTCATCTACTCCTCTAACTTTGGCTGTTCCGTCAATAACGCCATCATGGCCTCAAACAACGACAGTGCCATGTCTCGGTTCCTGTTCGCCATCCTGCAACAAAAGAATCTGAAGGATGTGAGTGTCTTGCAGAAAATGCTGCATGGATCCCGAGGACACCCAAGGCTGACCCGAGAGCAGATCGACTGGAACCAGGTTGCGCACAATCCCATCCTCACACAAGAAATCACAAACGGCCATGCTGCTCGCATGCGATACTCTCGATTCCGGGCATCCCTCCTGGGAATCGAGCCTCAGCGCCGGAACCGCAACCCGAACAAGTCAAAGGTCACCAAGTCAAAAAAGGAGCCCAAGGGCAAGAAGGAGAAGCAGGAGCAAATCAAACCTGATCCGAATGCCACTCCCGACGCTCATCAACAAGACATCAAGGCCGAACCCCATCAGATCAAGAGCGAGGCCATGGTCAAGACAGAGGCTCAACAACCTCACTCCGACTGCCGGCTCACCCCGACCGACCTGCCCTCTGTTTCCATTGCCGACGCCCATATGCAGTTCCAAACCCGACTCTTGACTCCCTGCAGCGACACTGACATGTTCGGCCCCGCCCACCACGGGTTTGCCACTAGCCCCGTGAGCGACTTTCACCACGACCAGCCCTTCGACTACACCGGAGCCGCTACGCAATGTGCTGGCCATGACTCGAGCTCCTGGCAACCAAGCCCATGCTACTCCCCCTTCTTGCCCTCGTACGATATGGAAGGTTACAGCGCTACGTTCTGCGGTGGACACCAACAAACTCCTCGTCCGGAGAACTTTGGCATCGCTCCAAGCGCCATGATGGCACCGGATCTATCTCATGTGCCCGTGAAACACGAGGAATGAGACACGGGCTCACTCATAGTCGAAAGAGATGTTCGGCAGGCAATGGCGGGAGGTTTGAGGCATCTCCGGCTCGGAGGGTGGCAAAAAGTGTCCCGGAACGGTTGAATCTCTTACTTTATGGCTCCATTGATGATGGTTGGGTTTATGATTGACTGACTGACCGACTGTATTTGTACCGTTATGCCCCTGTTCGCAATGATTGATGATAGGAGGTTTTTTTTTTGGTTGGTCTTTTTGGCTTCTAAGATGGCTGAATACCTTAGACCTATCTACACACAGAGGCTGACTCGGACGGTATTTGAGGCCTTAAAGATTGGAAAAGTCAACATCTTAGTGTTGATCTAATGTTCAATCATACAATGAGGATGACCGCCATGATCTTGTTCTCATGGCCGTTCGATTCTCCCAGTCTACTCACTCACCCGAGATTTGATCGCATCATATGTTTTCCGTGTTCCCTTTCCTGCAGTTCAGAAGGCAGGTCGGCCAGTCCGAATTGTCCATCTCGATTTCTCACTTCTGCCCGCTCTGTTTCTGTTTTATTTTCTCTATCCTTATCCCCCCCCCCCGATCTATTATATCCTCAGAACAGCCATACTTCCAGTTACTCCTGTGGTTCTTCGCTTGCACGTTGCTTCCTCAATGCACTAACTAGCGTGATCATACACTACCCACCGTCATTTGTACTCGTATAGCTGATTCTGACACTTCGGTTGTATCCTCTAGCCCATCTGAGGACCGGACCCTCAAATCCGAAAGCGGTCTCCTTTCTCAGTTCCTTATCGTTGGATTATCTTGTCGAGGCACTTGAGAGCCTAGGCTTTTCTCTACCTCTCCCTCTGTCTCCTTCCCGTACTTTCATAACTATAGCTAGACATTATTTGTCCTATTTTTAGTTGCCCGAAGAGGCACGGCTCCCCGTCTTAAGTCGAGTTACGTACTTTCGGCTCACCCCCCCTTTCGGCTCACCCCACATAGTTCACCGCCATTTCAACCACCCAACTAAAGAAGAGAACAGCTCACTC
>MUZJ01013627.1:0-13767 GCA_003012975.1 Juglanconis juglandina | reverse complement strand
TTGTTTAAGCACCGTACCTCGTTAACCGTATTCTGTTAACATAAAACCCTCTGACGCATCAAGCCCTTACAGGTATTTAGTGTGATCATTACAGCCGTCTCCAGGGTCGCCAGGTCAAAGGTCCGCAACTGCACCTCCGCGGTGGCGGTTCAGAGTTCTGAAAAATCTGTTATAGAAGTTTTGATGACGAGAAATCGATCGACAATAAAATTAGGGTCGGTAACATGGTGTATTAGTGTTGTTTCGCTGGGTTGCTCTCGTCAGCTGTGGGCCATGTGGCTTCTGTGCTGTCCTTACAAGGTTGCCTTGGTTACCTACCTAACCTACCTACCACAAGTATTTTGCCTCAGGCAGTGATCTTGCTTCGCCTCTTCTATCTTTATTTTCGGTTTGCCTTTGTTGACTTGGATCTGATCATAATCTTCTCTCTTCATCGACCGTCATCTAGGAGAATCACCTTTGTAATACTATCGCTTTGTATTACACCAGCTACAAGTCAGCATGAGGATAATGCCCGGAGCAACGGTCAGGATGGAGGAATACGAGGACTATCAAGACCTTGGTCGCGTGCGCACCAGTGTCAATATTGTGCAACACAGGTTAGCCAAGGGCCTATTGCTTAGATGTTTCCTCCGCGACGTTCTTGCTACCCTTGGGGTCGCCAAAATACCGGACGCCGTCGATGTACTTGTCAAGGTATTCAATTGGCACGCAGCCTACCCTTTCCCTATCACATATTTGCAAGAGCATGGATCGTCTCCTGCAATTGACGAGGCGGCTTTCATTCGCGCCATGGCTACCTTGCTGAACCTTGAGCCGCAAGTATATGCCGCCCCTCAACTCACCGAGCCGGGGGCCCATAGTATCTCTACCAATCTCAGCAACCCCAACTTCGACCTTAGCTTCGTTATACGCCGCGGCAGAGATGCACAAGATTTCCGCCGGTGGGTTTTCCGAAGACTGGCAGTTCCGAAACAGGGACATAGCAATTGTCCACTGCTAGTGCTCCTCCCCGTGCCGCGGTTAGTTCTGACGCCCAAGAACAAGAGTATTACCGATGCAGACTCCAATGATAGCGATATCTGGTATATGACGAGACAATATGAGCGTATTACAGACCAGCTCGACGTGCTCGCCGATACTATGCCCGGTTGTCGAAAGCCATTGCCTAATCCGACGCGTGACAAGTGTGAGCTAACTATGCAATATTCAAAATGCAATTTAATTAGTTAGTTGCCTGCCAATAATGGTCTCGTAGAAAAAAAAAATCACCTAGTAGACACCTTTCACCGATTTTAAGCCTGCTTAATCTAGATCGATTGAGGGCTGCACCACCGCTTTAAGCCTTGCAACGTTCTCCCTCGAACCAAAGCCGGACTTCGTGTCGGGTCCTCCAAAAGGTATCTGGCGTCTAGGTAACTTCGAAATGGCAGTTCGGTCCTACGCTTCCGGTCTCGAATTGACCCGCGGTCTTAGTCGCCTTCTCAATATCACTGCTCCCTTCAGACGCAAGGCCGTCTAAGCAGTGGAGTGACTATGTCCGAGAGGGAAAAACAACGTTGAACCTCGGAAAATGCTGGCGTCGAAGGAAGAAGTTGGATATGGATACCTCAAAAGATGTCCTCGTTTTCGGAACGATGCAGGTGACAGATTCACCATGCACACAGCCTCTACAAGCCCAGCCATCGATCTCGCACTTTCGCATTCAGTGCTGGTTAAGCGATTGCGAGAACGACGGGATGCTCGGCCTCATACAGTCAGCGTCCTCGCAGGCAGTACTAAACAAAAGACGGCCCCTGCGGCTGAGGCTCCATACACAAGTGCTTACGTCGGTCACTGAAATTTGTAGGCGTCCGAAGGGATATATAAGGCAGGCTTATCCGCGAGAACTACTTTTGATGAAGAGCCTCGGAAAGTATCACGATCGACAAATCTGACAAGTTTAGTAACAGGCAGCATGGGAATTATCGTCAAGATCTTGGGTGGAGGCCTGGGCATGGCATCGGAGGCAATACACGACTATCGTGCCCGCTCTCGTTCACACTCTGGACAAGCATCGCTCCCAAATCCTGCAGTGCCCTCATCATCCAGGGGCGTTGCGACACCCACTTATGATGCCCCACCCGAATATGTCGAAGTCGCCGATGAGGTGACAGCTGAGCAAATGGCTCGCAGCGGAAAAGCCGAACGGATCGTCGACTACGCGGAGGAGAAGAAAGGGTACAAGTCAGAAACCGTCGAGGCTGGGTATGGAGATGAAGATGATTCATCCAGCGACAACGACTCAGAGGCTGGAGATGACGAGGCTGCTTGGGAGCTCGATGAGATGGCTGAGCTCGTGGCGCCGTCCTCGTACGCGGACTCTGAGGCTGCCTCGGTTGAAAGGGGAGCTGAGGGAGAGTCTGAGCAAGACAGGGCGGAGAAGGAAGAGAAGATGATCCGTGATATTGTCCGCATGGCTGGCCCACTGCCTCAACCGCTGCAACGGCTACCATGCACCGTCATCATTCCACAACGCCGGCCTCGGAACAAGGAACGGGGCTTCGTCCGGGCTTACGCTCCAGTGATGGAGGGTTGTGGTATTGGACAGGATGTGTTTCTAAAATTTTTAGAGGACTGGCTAGTCGCCAGCAAGGTTGGTGGCGTCTACCTGGCACTAAAGACCATTATGCTGACCCTGTTCGCAGTCTGATCCGTGGATCGATATCGTATTCGTGGCGGCTGGCATCGTCGGTATGGGCCCCGAAGTTGCTTCTCAAATTGTCGGGACCGTTGTCCAGGTCGTGGCAGGTACGGCAAAAGAGCTGCAATCTCGGCACAGAGGAAACACGTTCCTCGATCGTGTGAATCAAGAGCTTTTCATGCCTCGCGGGATGTTCGCCATGGTCATGGCATTCAAGAATGAAGTTCCTGGACAACAGCCGCGCGGGCCGTTGAGTAAGCTGGCTGGTACACTTGGCAAGTCTCTCTTCTCCTCGGAGAGACTGGACATCAACCAGACGGTCGCAAAGTATAGCAATCCTGATCCAGAGACGTCGCGCCTTAAAAAAGATTAAAGGACATCAGACTTGTCAATGGGAAGACCTACAGTGAGGTTGAGCTGCCAGAGGCAGCGGCTCTGGTTTACCCTGACCTCGACCGCGCCATCGAGAAGGAAATACAACAAGCTGGGAAGAGCAAGGACTCTGAGGAAGAGAGCACGAAGAACAAAATCAAGGGTGCCGGAGCGTGGGTTCAAGATTACTTGGATAGAAAGGCTCAAGCCACCTATGTGAGTACTCCTTTTTCTCGTTGCAGTCTCCTGCTTAATATGGACGCATCCGCTGGCGGTATTCGTTGTTGCTGTGCATCTACTAACAGAGATTTAGGAGAGAGATCATCAAGGCTCATCCTTGGCTGTCCCATCCTCCTCCCGGCAGGGCTTCTCTTCCCGTTTTAGTGATCCAAATCACCCGGTCAACAGTGGCTCTCTGGTCTCTCTTGTCACTGGTGGCGCGATCAATACCGGTAGAACAAGGCAGGAAATGCGAGCGGCGAAACAGGATCGCAGGGCACTGACGCGAGATCACAAAGATCAAAGAAGGATGGCAAGGGGCAGGGCTCCGAGAGGCCCGAGACGTGAGATGAGGCAAAAGGGCCAGCGCAAAGGCATCATGAAAAAGATCGTGCAGCAAGACGTCTTGTACTTGCTTCTTGTCAAGCTCCCTACGCAGCGAGAGGTTCAACAATCTGTGGCTGATTTGGAGAGGATGATGAGCATGGGCGCTTCCAGGACCTGAGAAGAAGATCTGCCACCTTCCTCAATGTTGCGATAGCACATTTCGGTATCTGTCGCTTACCAAATTTCGATTAATTTCATCGCAAGATTTACTACAAGCACGAGGGGATAGATGACAGCATCTTGGAACAGCATTGGCAGACTTTGGAAAAGTACTTTCATTGCCGGACATCCTAGACCATGTTCCTATGTTCAAAGGACCAGAACCTCCGGGTTTTGATAATATAAGAGCATCTCGTTACGCTCCATGGGAGCAAAAATAGTAAGGCTTGGGAATGGAATGAATAGAACGGGTCCTCAAAAATGGACTGTTCAAGTCCTAGATACCACAACACCTCGCACCGTGGTATGAACGAAAATATAGAATACCGCCACCACTCTCTGACATCGCTCCTAGCCAAGAGCCGCTTGTGCCCTCCTCCAGTGATGACGTCTGTGATGACCTCCCGCAGTACGAGTGGACTTGGTGCAGTGGCCTGTCTTTGTCACGCCCACAGTTGACGCAGCACTAGGTGCTGTTGACGCCTCTGTTGGTTCAGGGCTGGATGAGACGGCCGGCTCACTTGATACCGTACTGGGCAAGGCCTCCGTTGCGAAAGCGACAGCTGTTGTAGTAGGAGCCGACTCAGTCCCAGACAGGGTGACCGCGGTAGTTGCCGGGTCTGTATCGGTAGCTGATGTCACGGCGGCGGAACTCGACGTAGGATTCTGGGAGTCTGCGAGGGCCACTGCGATCAAACCGATAGATGCTGGGGTGTCCGAGGTAGTTGCTTGAATGTAATCGTAATCAAGAATATGTGCACTTCCAACACCTGCCTCACTCATGGCCTGCAACCATGATTCGGCTTCGGATGCGGTCCCGAACGAAGCGAATCCAATAATCAAAATCGAAGATTGGCTAGCTTTTCCAGAAGGAATGTTGGTTGTTAGGACGGAAGCAGAGTACTCTGACGCATCGTCCTCGAAAATGACAATGTAATCCGCGAAGTCCCAGAACTCATCATGCTGTACGCTGCTTCCGGGGTTGAGCATGCTGGTGAATTGGTGGGCTCCGAAGGCTGAAGTGGCGGCCTCGACGACGGCCTGCATGAACGAGACGTCGTTGTCTCCAGCACTCCCTTCCGTGTTGGGGGTTTCATCGAAGAAGATGCCGTCAATCGACACATTTGCTCCTGTGTACGAGTTCCAATTTGCCCACTCGGTGACGTTTTGATTGACGTCGTCTTCGGAGGCTTCTCCGTACAAACAATGGACGTAGCCGAGGATCTGGACGTTGGGGTATGTGTTCAGCTTGGAGGTGCCAGTGACGAAGTTGCTGTCAGGCTCTGCGCCGCCTGGGCCAGAGTCCACGTTCAGTATAATTTGAAATTCAAGCTGAGGGTTTGCCTCAATGGCCGAGTAAACAGGATCCCATGTAGCACCCTCTGGGTACTGGTAAAGAGGAAGCAGAAGCTTGGTAGCGAAAGAGGTTGCCGCGAAAAGAATAAGGAACGAAAGCGACTGCATGATTGCAACTTGGAAGGAACGTGGGGAGAAACAACGAAGAGAACGAACTGGCCTGACTGAATTTACACACTTTCAAGGCATCATGTTCAATGACCGGAATATTATATAGATGCAAGATGCAAGATGGCCAAGCTTCTGGTCGGATCTATTTTCCGTCGCCTGATCCCGGACAAGATGTCCGATCCTGCACTCCGGGGCCTGCAATTTCAGCCTGGACGCCCAAATTCGAACGAACAGCTGGGAAAAGAAGACAGAGGCGATGTGTGAAGCCATCGATTCATTTACTTGATAGATTTAGGCCGCATTAGCGGAACCTTGCGGTCAGTCCAGAGACCTCGGGACCTGGCGAGTTGATTCAGGGGCCCGAAACATGCAAGGATTCCAAGAGGCCCGCCATCTTTGGTAGGCGCCACAAGAGAGCAGCGGCACCAACGGGAGCGTGGCTGTTACATCTGCTCTGAGAAAAGCTGACATTTGTTATTTGATTGGTTTCCTGACCGGTGGAATCCCGATGTTGGCGCCAGGGTAATTTGCCTACAACAGCATCTTCCCTGGATGAGTAGAAACCTCGGCAACTCGGAAGAGTCATGGCACGGGGCACACAAAAAAAGTTACTGATGCCAACATGGTCACTTTGCACATACAGCAAACATACAGGAAAACAAGTTTCGGTGGCACGATGGATGCAAATGCAAGGGATTCAGATTCATAAGCCATCTACATACCTATGAGGGTAGTAAACGGCCATTGCCATGCTGGCAACGATGTCTCATAGGTGGGCAAATATATTTGTGCCTCCTCACTCCTTCGCGCCTTGGCTCCCCCTGCAGCGTGCAGGATGCTTGGAAAATTGCCCCATGGGTGCCACCTTCAAGGAAATACACAAATCTTTTGCTACATAACACGCGGGGTTTTCTATGGACGTATCCTCAAGAGATCTCAGGCTGGGTGGGACAGCTTAAAGAGCGTCCAGCAGAGCAATGTCCCATGTCCCGTCAAATGCTCTTTCTGAACTTGCTCAAGCAAAAAAGAAAAAGAAAAAAGAAGTTGAAATGAGTAGGGTGCGCTGTAATAACAATGCAATTAAAGCCACGTTCTCATCCCGCTGAACTGGAACAGGGCAAGATAGCGCCAAAGGCATACTCACATAAAACTGAGCAGCCTGAGCGCACAAAACAAAAGGGGTTGAAAATGTTGCTTGTATAGGATTGCCAGTCTGTGGCCATAAGCAGGCACTATCAGCATAGTTATTGGTGTCATTAGACGCGGGAAAGGACGTTGCTTATATCATTCTTTGACAACATGAAGTTCATCAGCATCTCCAAATTTCAATTGGGATCATGAGCATCAAGGGCTTTCCATAACTCTGTGGGTTCTAGGACTGATACTCTGACCAAAAACTCGAAATCCTTAGGTAATGCAGCCTCTACCGAGTGCTATCTCAATAAGAACATCACAGTGGCAAGCCCCCCCCCCCTCTTTCTCTCTCTCACACAATTCTATATTCAACTTGCAGAGACTTACAATCCTTAGTGCCGAGTAGATGGAATTCTCACTAATCACTCAAGTATCTATCATATATATAAATGAAAACTGTTAGCTGAACTTTTCTGGAAAGACCTAGGGGAGTTTCTTTTTTGAAACAGCTGTCACTTCACAAGGTTTACAATTATCAAGGGCTCAAAAGGCCTCTGATATGTAGAGCATATGGTATAGTTGTTCAATAGCCTTGAGATTTAGTAACCTACCTAGGTGTCCTGGCACATTATGTCCTCCTCCATTTAGTGCTTAGTCACTGCATGTCACCCCAGCCGATATCCATACGTAGGTATGTAGACGTTTTTGATTGGTGCTGCAGGTACTTAGGCAGTTCTTCAATATAAGCAGCAACAACAAATCATCCTGCACATAAAGGTCACGTACTATACATACCTAGTTCAAACCCGACCCGTGTCTAACACCATCCGCTGCGCTGCGCTATCCCCTCACAGAGGCATCACAACCGACATGTCTCAATTGTTTTCCTGGAGTTAGTCAGACCAAAATTGGTACCTGGCGTCGTTAGGCTTATAACAGCTAATTACATACAGAACTCCAAGAGTCCCTTCGGAGTATCCCGTCAGTCGGGATATCTCGTCCAGATTTCGAACGCAGCACACCGGCTCCCATCGAATCTGATATTGGTATGCACATGTACCGAGAACACCTTGCACGAGAATCACTGACATGTCTTAGCCGTGTCCAACATTATTTCGACGCAGATTCACAATCAAGTTGGTCCTGCTACCCTGACTGTCACCCTTTACGAGGCCAATGGTCTTTCCGCGGCAGTGCAAGACGAGGAAGAATTCAATGCCCGCTTAAGCCAATCCACCGAGCACCAAAACAGATCAAAGCTGCCATGGTTAGGTCATACCTATCAGCCTCACCGCCAAGAGTATCTGCCTTATGCAGTTCTGCATTTCGACCACTCGGAGACGTATATTTTTCTCCCATTCGTTACCGGCGGTCACCTCTTTTACCACCTCCAGAGACGGCAATGTTTTGACACTGGCAGGTCGAGGCTCTACGCTGGTGAAATCTTATGCGCACTGGACCACCTACACGAGCTCGACATTGTCTACCATGGCCTGGAGCTCAAGCACATTCTCCTTAACTCCTCTGGACATATTGCCATTGCCGACCATCACCTTTACGTGTCAGACACAAAGGATGAGAGGAGCAACTCTACTGGGACCGTTTTATGTCCGGCTCCCGAAGTCCTGCTTGGTCAAGGATACTGCGAACAATCAGACTGGTGGACACTTGGAACTATTCTCTATGAAATGCTTACGGGACTACCTCCATTTTACGACCAGCACGTCGATGAAGCACACCAAAAGATCGTCTCCGAGCCCCTCCAGCTTCCGGCCTCACTGTCTATGTCCGCCAAGGACGTCCTCACCAGGCTTCTGAACCGTGACCCCGAACAACGGCTGGGAAAAGCAGGGGTTGCCGAAATCATATCCCATCCATTTTTTGACGGATTGAATTGGGACAAGCTGGCGCAGCGGAAGTGTGAACCGACTTTCAAACCTATTCATCTCGTGACAATTTTCAAAGAAAATAGAGGCCCGCCCTTCTCCGAGACCTTGAAACAGTTCATCGGATTTACCTTCAAAAGACCCGGAAACGACACCAACAAGGGAAAGGGTCTCATTGCTCCGTTGCAGACACCCTGGAAAGGTTTCGATGGAGCCAGTGTTGCATGGAGTAAGGGTGGAACGGCAACAGAGTCATATACGGCGGTAGACGCGGCCGTCATTCCTGCGGCTACGGAGTCAGTCCAACAAGCGGTTGATGAAAGCCATGAGCGGGATTTGATTTGGGGAAATGAGGAACAAGCCTTCCTTCTTTCAGACCGTGTCAGCAATGCGAAACAGCGAGTCGCCACTCGGCCAGAATACCCAAAGCAAAATCCCAAAGTGATTGATCGAACGACATTCGATAGTGTCTCTGCATGGCCACGAGGCCACCCAGGCACAGAAAGAGGACGTCCTCGAGGTGGCGTTGAAAAGCGGATATACTCAGGTGGTCAGATAGCTACTGGATGATCATGGTGGTATGAACTTGGACATCCATGTTCTTCGTGCGTGGCAGACGCCATTGATGTGGGCAACGGACCAGGAGAACCTCGATCTGGTCAATATGTTCCTTGACTACGAAGCTGATCCGAGCTTCACCTTTGCCAGCAACGAATACAAGGCTGCGATAACCATTGCCGTGGAGAAGAAGAACCGGATCTTGGTGCACAAGACCACTCCGGTGCTCTGCACCAAAGCCCTAGGACTGGTAGTGGACCAGGAAGACGCCGAATTGGCTGCACTCTTGCTATCGAACGGCGTTAGGTGTGATTTCGAGGAGTCAGATATACCACCATACGCGGGCCCCAAGCACCAAAACTGCTTAGTCGCTGATACCTCATACCCGGTGGAGTTCAGGCTGCCCCTTGTTCGAGCCGTCAAGGTGGGCAACGTGGAGCTGGTGCGACTCCTCCTGACACACGGAGCAGACGCAAACACCGCGTTTCATGACTTCCCACAAGAGTTGCCAGGGAGGGGCAGCGAGTTTAAGCGGCCAAGTATGCGGTGTGGAAGAGTCGTACAGCTGGCGATGGATCTGGGTCGACAGCATGTTGTGCAGCTGCTGCTTGAACACGGTGCGGACATCAGTCTAGCAGGGCATAACTGGCGATATCACGATTGCGCAATGATCCCAAGAGATATGTATTTCAAGATAGTCTCCGGCCTGAGAGCAGAAGCCACGGCGAGGAAACAGTGACACTGGGTTTATCTTCTAGAGGGCCGTATTATACAGGACAGCGTAGAGGATTGGGAGTATATGGCAGGAATCATGGAGCGCGTCTATGCCACACGGAATGTTGACTATATGCTGTGCCACTGGATGCAACTCTGGATCCGGCCTCCCAGGGACGGCTGAAACACAACGACGTGTAGTGCAAACCATTGTTTCTGTCCGTGGCATACGACTTTTGGCTGCAAGAACGGTGGAGGGCCTTAAGGTTATCGGACAATCTCAGTGGGATACCAGGGCATGGACCTTTCAAAAAAGAATCTTGTCCCGGCGATGCCTGATATTTGTGGGTGACCGAGTCTCTTTTCAATGTCGACAAGCAACATGGGCTGAAGGAGTCGTATCAGAGTCTCTTCCGCGGGCTTAGACCATGGATATAATTAAATCGCCTCTGAGATTAGCCGAGAGGAATCCGCTTCGAATGTACACAGAGTACGTTGAACCGCAACCGCGGGCACTGGTCCCAGGCTCCCAGCCCCAGCACCGATGCCTGCTCCGGTGACGAACTATTCCAAGTTGAAGTATGCCGGAGCTACGATAATGTACAGGGCAAACGACAACATGGTCAACATCAGTCAGTTTCTCAAAGCCGTCGGATACACTAAGTCGGTAAGGTGGCCATCTCTGGAGAAGAAGCTAGGACAGTTCGACGAACTGGTTGTGCACGGCAGATCTACCAGTGGGACGTATGCATCCATAGCAATCGCGCAAAGTATTTTGCGACACTTTCACCTTTCGGGTACCGCGCTTTCGGCCCTGATGAGGCAGATCAACGATATCAGGTAATTTGGCAGTTTATCAAGCTTTTGGATACCTCACGTCTGGTAGTGATGAGGCAGATTGACGATCTCTGGTGATTGGGCGGATTACCAATCCACTTCTTTTCCATCTTGATACGCGCCGTTAAGCTCAGGGGCACGCTTTTTTGACTGATGGAGTAAAGGATCAATGCCCTCATGCAGTATAGGCTCTTCATCAGCATCATCAGAATCAGAGCTTGAATCAACGTAGTTGTTATAGCCGTACAGACGGACCCGATCGCGGTCGCAAACGAGGACGACTTCTTTGAGACGCTCGGCAATACTGACGAAGCGTCGCTGATTCAGTTCAGTGGAGGCGGAGGTAGAGGCGACGGCGACGGCGATAGCAGTTGCAATAGCAGTGGCTACGATGAGGGCCTGCCCGTGCCCCTCAGGCAGTATAATACCGTCCGCTCGTTCGTCTCTGCCATGAAGTGCCTGTATGCGGAGCAGGTCCAGCGACGTGAGAACCCGTACGTCTCTTCACACTCACGAGAGTTGACGGACCTTCTGGACAGCGTCCGTCGAAACCAAGCCCAGGTGGATGAAACGGAGCGCATTGATAGTCTCCGAGGTACTCTTGCAGACGATGCTGGACTGCAAGTTCTATATCACCACCCCACCTTCGATCTATTGTTACCCTATTGCATTCCCCTGTTCAATATGCAAGCCCCGCAGCTTTTTCCAGCTTTCTTGGGCTTGCAAATTCGGATTCGGACGTTTCCTCGAATGATGCTTGACCGGAAAAGCCGTATATTTCCCGCAAGAAGATAGTGTGGGTGGAACTTTTGACAACATTTGATAGATTCGTGAGTCTTGAACGCACTAAAATACCGGAAGAATTCGTCCCTGCTTTGAATGGAATTCCTCAATCTGTCTAACCTAAAATAGGCATCGCACCCTGCCCGCACCTATGGTATATATGGCTCTTTCTCACCACTGCTCTTCGAATTCTGGAATACCATGATTTGTTACACATCACGTTTGTTCCCAATTCAGCTGTGAACAGGCCGGTCCGGACGATATGCAGTTCTATCGCAAATATTAAGACGCTATAGCTACTTCGGGCACCACGCATCTCGAAAATCATTACAGAGGTCAATACCGACATTTTTTCGAACATGAAGCTGAGTCCTTGGACGATTCTGTTGCACAACGTTGCTTCATCTGCGTATACCTTTCGAGTCGTCTTGATGATGCCCACCGCAAAGCAATGCGCGATACGGAAAAGTTGGTCGGAACCGTCGAACTTGGACGATTGAGGTCTTCAACGGGCAACTTGCATGGATTTTCAACATTGGCAAGATAATGTCAGGTTTAAATCTCAGTTATGATGTTGCTTCAGTACTTGGTCACTTAATGCAAATAAGTAGAGGAACTGTTCGAATTCTGCCGAAACTAAGAAGGCGATAGCTATAAGAGGTCTAGCATGGTTCTCTGCAAACCCCTTATGCAATCTTCACACCTTTAGTTGTATCCTGCAGTTAGGCTTTCCGGCTGATGTCCGCGGTGTCTCGTAGGATTAAAATAAATTGCGCTTCGGGGCAGCTAAGAAATTTGCCGATTTATCTCCTTAGTATCTTAGAGCTTAGTCTAATACATCAGGCTGCTTATTTCGACGTGAAATGCCAGCAGGCGCAGAAGCAAAGCTTTTTAAAATAAAGCTAGTCTTTAAGTTTTACAGCTTTTTACAGCTTTTTACGGCTTTTATATAAGGTAGCGGGTTACCGGGGGAGACCCCCTAGACCCCCCTTGCCTGCGGCATATGCCTATAGCGTATGCCTATAGCGTATGCCTATAGAGCAATGCCCTACGGGGCGAGAGTTGGGGTCTTTCTGCCGGGAGAGTACGTACCAACGGGCGCTAGCCTCTTTAACTAGTCCGGAACCGATATAGAGCATTAGACGGACTAATCCGGATATTAGAATCAGTAACACGACTAGCTAATCAGAATGCCGGATGTAAACCAGGGGGTTTCCCTAGAATATAGGAGCAAAGCTCCTTCTACTACGTAGTAAACTACTCTATTCAGAAGCTTGGCTTCTGATAATAGTCTCGTGTCGACTTGCGTTCTTGGTAACTGCCCCACATCGGCGAACAGCTGGGTAAATCGCCTACAATCTATGAAAGTCGCTCGGGCCGCTTCGATTATCTCTCAAACGTTAAGTTGACGCACCCACTTCTCGCACCCCCCCTGTTATCGCACCCCTTGAAATTCCACACCGCCATTCCAACCCCCCTTCTATACTCACAAATTTCTCGCTCTTTTTTAATCCGACCAACTTCAGAACTTCAACACTTCTTTATTATTATCTTATGAAGTCGTATATAGAAGATCAGATTGCTGCGGCACTTATAGCTGTCCAAAACGGCACATTAGTTACACGGGCCTCGAAAGAATAGGCTATTCCAATAACCACACTTCGCAATCGAATATCGGGAAGACTACTACACAAAATTGCCCATCAATCAAGCCAAAGACTCTCGATTAATTAAGAAGACTACCTAGCAAGTTAGGTTCTCTCTTAAGCCGACTTAGGTCTTCCCCCAACTTATTAAGAGTTACGGATCTTTACGGAAAAAGTCCTCCGGACTAAAGGGGACTTAATACAACTGGGAAAACGTTAGGTTACCTCCTTCCTAAAGAGAAATCTAAGGCTAAAGACCCAAAGAAGCTTCCGAATAGACTTAAAGAGAGTTAATAGGGCTACTACTTAAGTAATTAAGTCTTAGTTCTCCTTCCTAGCGCTTCCAGAGATTCAGCAGATTAAGCCTTCGAATAGGTAGAATATGGATAAAGCCGGTCTTATTAAAGGCCAAGGGGATAACGGACTAGTCCTTAGAAGTGCTGAATCTAATTCAGTTAAAAGAAAAGACTCTAGGTCTCGCCTTTAGACTTCCTTTATTAAGTATATCTCGGCTAGTAGCAACTCTCTTCCTCTACTTATTATTTTCAAAGGACAATCAGTCCAATAACAGTAGTTTCCTTAGCGAATAGACTTATATAAAGACTGGCTATTTACAGCAACGGATAACGTATAGACTAATAACCTAACGGCACTCGAATAGCTTTAAAAAGCGTTTATTCCAAGGACTTAACTAACAGACTTAATAGAGAAGCGACTACTTATCCTAGATAGCTACGGCAGTTATATTACCACAGATTTTATATGGGAATGCTATTAAAACAATATCCTATTATTATATTTACCTCCTTATATATCCTATATCCTTTAACCTCTTAATCTAGGGGTCTTTTCGTTACTAAAGCGGTTCTATCGAAAGAGACTTAATCAACTATATTAGTAGGAGGAATTAATAACTGCTGGA
>MUZJ01013626.1:0-13750 GCA_003012975.1 Juglanconis juglandina | reverse complement strand
GGGTTAATAGTATAGTTAATTAGGCTTTAGGCCGACCCCTAAAAAACTTTCCTAGGCCAAGAAGCGGTGGAGAATCTCGTATTGCGTTCTCAGGTTGGAAAATAAAATGCCACCATAGCTCACTTCGTGCAATCAGTAGCCAGTGCAACACCAACCCACGTCGCATTTTCATCATCAGCCAATCATCCCACCCTGACAGCCCTCCCAATACTAACTGATATCAAACAGGGCCATCAACCGCGTACCCTCGAGGTACCCTGACCCCGAAAACTACCGGCCTGACCGCTACCTCGACCCATCGTTCCCAACCTACCAAGAGCCTCTGTCCAAATACCCCAACTTCCGCGACTCCAAGTTCGGGCAGCACACCTTCGGCTGGGGCCGGCGCAAGTGCTTGGGCATGGATATCGTGGACGACGAGCTCTTTGTCACGGGCGCGGGTTTGCTGTGGGCTTTTAATCTGACCCAGGCGATCGACCCCGTTACGGGCGAGAAGGTGGCGATTGATACACAGGCGACGAACAGTCATGTGATCCTGGAGCCGAGTGAGTTTAAGATGCGGTTTGAGGTCAGGAGTGAGGAGAGGAGGGCCGGTGTGCTGAAGAACTATGGGGAGGTTGCTGGAGGGTTGAAAGTGTATTAGGTTGAGTGCAAGGATGGTCGACGACAGAGCATAGGGCTGCCGAGCTTGGAGTTGTGGTTTTATTTCTGACTTTTTACACCACCATCATGCTGGTACTACTGATAGCCCGTTTTAGTCCTGGTCTGGCGGTAACCGGGCTTGGATAGAGATCGGTCTATCTTCTAGATCCTCATCTAATCAATACTTGTTTTCCTTGGCTAGTTGTCTACTTCGCACTCTGCAGCCTAACCTCCATTTGTCTTTTTTATCAGCTCTCGGCTGCTCGTAACTCCAGCTGGGAAGCTCCCATGTAGATTGCCACCTGTGGATGCATGGACCTAAGTGGCCATGCCTTGGTCGAGGCGGCCTTTTCGTATTCGGGAAGGGGAAGACGGACAGAGGCGCACAGATTGGAGAAAACCTAAGCACAGTGGGTCGTGTGGTCGTGACCGTGTTCATCCGGATTCCGGGGACCAAAGGACGACTTTTCGCCTGTTAGTACAGAGTAGTATCGTCCACGCAGCTCCCGCCACACTCACCTGTGGCGACTAATCACAGGCAGGCTGCCTCTGGCTCTGAGCCACAGTGATGATGTCAATGCACTGCCTGCCGTCCGTCGTCCGCTTGGCGGAGAATGCTGTGACGCCGCTGTCCAAGGGCGGAAGGGCCAAGAAGCACATGCGTATCTTGACGCGTTTCAACCTATGCAGTGGCCGGTGCTCGGATCGCTGCCATGAAGAAGCTTAAATACACTGTCATGACTGTCAAGCTCGTGGCTGGCCCGGTTGACTCCCTCCTTCTGATCGATCCTTGTCTCGGAGGATCGTGACAACTATCGTCCCCCCCTCTTCCTACGTCACATCACACGACCCGTCTCAGTGTTGCCCTGCCTTTTGAATTTGGATCTTCTTTCAAAGAGAAAAGAAAAACAGAATCCCGAACTTAACATTGCGATGACAGACAACAAGCAGCCCACGGACGTGCAGGGCGACGACTACCCACCACCGCCTCCAGGTCCTCCACCGGGCCACAACGGTCTCTCGATGCATCCCACTGAGCAGCCCTTCCCAGACTCCCAGTCTGAGCTCTACGACAATTCCTCCCCTCCTCCTCCTCCTGTTACCGGCCACCAACCGGAGGCTCCGACCCAGCCGCAGCCTCAAACCCAGCCGCAGCCTCAAACCCAGTCGCCTCCTCAGGAGACTCCTCACCAGCCGCCTCCCCAGCAGACTCCTCACCAACCACCTCCCCCGGACAGTGATGGCGCACCCAAAAAGACAAACTGGGCCCAGCGCTTCTCTGCCCTTGGCATCAAGGCCGCCGCGCCCTTGAACATGCTCGCGAACAAACTGGGCTCCGAGACGTTCCTCCCCAGCACCATGGATAAGGAGTGTGAAAAGGCTGCGAGGATTCTGAGGAACTTCTGCAGTAAGTGGAGCACCACTTTCTTTATCTATCTATCTATCTATCTATCTATCTATATAAAGAAAATAAAGAATGAGAAGGATCATTCCACAGAAGTGTGGAGAGCAAAGACTAACCATCACAATAGAGGACGGCATCTACACAGACGGCCATGCCCCGGAGACCGTCGAGGCGGCCACCACCGACGCAGACGGCAAGCCCACCACGGCGCCGGCTAAGCTCAGGAAGAACCGCACACTGCTGACCATCCCCTCCTCGGTCGTCCACAAGGCAGTCGGGCTCGCCATCTTCACCACCGTCCGCGCAGGCTTCCAGGTCTCCGGCGCCACCGGCTCGGGCATCATCATCTCCCGCCTCCCCGATGGCAGCTGGTCTCCCCCCTCCGGCATCCAGGTGCACAGCGTCGGCGCCGGCTTCATGATCGGCATCGACATCTACGACTGTGTCGTGGTCATCAACACCAGGGAGGCGCTGGAGGCCTTCACCAAGACGCGGATGAGCCTGGGCAGTGATCTGGCGGTGGTTGCGGGCCCCTGGGGTGCAGGTGGTAGTGTCGACTTCGCGGCTCCGCAGGGCCAGGGCAAGGGCAAGAGCAAGAGTGGAGGTGATGCGGCCGAAGGCGCGGAGGTTACCAAGGACGCGGAGGACATGAACAAGGAGGCCGCATCACCACCCGCGGTCGACGACAAGTCTCACCACACCGAGGCAACCACCACCGCCCCAACCGCCGTGAACGAGCCCGCCGCCAACCCCGCCACAGCTGCGCAGCCCCAAGAACCTCCCCGCAGGCTTGGCGAGTATACCTTGTGGAGTGGCAAGAAGAACACATCCTCACGCCCCGACGCCGGGAGCAAGGAGCGCAAGCCCTCCGCCATCAAGCAGGCCATGAAGCAGCCCACCTACAGCTACGTCAAGTCGCGCGGGTTCTACGCGGGCGTCCAGGTCGACGGCACGATCGTCACGGAGCGCAAAGATGCCAACACCGCCTTCTACGGGGAGCCCGTCAGCGTGCAGCAGATCCTGAAGGGCGAGGTGCCCCTGGTCCCCGGGAAGGAGAAGTGGACCGAGATCGTCCGGCCGCTGTTCGACACCATCAAGGGCGCCGAGGGCTGGCACGCGCACGGCCAGCAGGCGCCGGGTGGCCAGGGCCCGTGGGCGAACCAGACGGGCCTGGCCCCGGCCTCGAACAGTAGTATCCCTGGCGCGGCGCACGACCCCATCTCTGGCGAGCTTCTGAATGACGCCCCGCCGAAGCCGCCTCGTCCGACGTCTGGCGGCGGTGGCTCGTCATCCGCCGCGGGACCTTCTACGGGTGGTGCAGCAGCGGCGGCATCGGCACCGACAGAGACGCCTGGCGCCAGAGCCAAGGCGGCCGAGGCAGCGGCCGAGGCGGAGATGAACCGCGACCGCGAGGAGAGGGAGCGCCGGGAGATGGAGGCGGAGATGGCGCGCGAGGGGGGCCCGGTCGATCCGCGGACGAGCATGGCGACCGCGCCGCCCGAGTACTCTGGGATGGCGGGCGCGGGGGAGACGTCGCACGTGGATGGGCACGGCGGTCCGGGTGGGGAGTTGCCGCCTGCGTATGAGGATGACGAAGGGGCGGCCGCGAGGCCTGGCGTGGGGGATACGAAGTCGCCGGCGGGGCCGGCAGGTGGACAGTCGTGATCGGTTTGCATTCAACCTGGTGGGAGGACCGGACATCTCGCTCGAGAAGTTCGAGCGAGACCAGGGATCATAGTTTGCATGTGCATCCTTGGGACGAGGGCGGGGCGGCGCGGGGCACGACGACACGAGGGCCGAAAAGCAGTCGGTGTCCTAAGAATGTGAGCGACGATGCATACCTGTACTGTAGAGTAGATAGCATATGTTGCTAGGTTTCATAAACTTGTTTTCTTTTTCTATGGCCTTGGCATCCGAAGTCGTCGACCGACCGACCGACTGACTGACCGACTGACTGACTGACTGACTGACTGACTGACTGGCGCGCTGACAACTCGGTATGTTCACCGAACCCCCGAGACAACAGACTTTCATATCATCATTTTGGGATCCCATGGATCTGACATACTATATGCCTGCACGTAATATATAATATATTCCCACAGCCAAGTCTCGTCCCCCCACCCCAAGTTAAGCATAAAGCCTCGTGCTAAGATGCCAACCACCACACTACACCAACCAACCAACCAACCAACCAACCAACCAACCAACCAACCAACTAACCAACTAACCAACCAGCCACCCTTGCTATAGCTCCCTTCATAAGTCAAGTAAGTAATTACACTAAGTAAATACCCAAGCAAATAAGCAAGCCAGTAACTTAGTTCAGCAACGGCCTGGTTTGAAGCGCAGAGAATCCCCAAGGTCGTACACGGACCACAGTGATAGTGTAGTGTAGTAATCTGCGCCGTCACCCTTGTTGCCAAGCGGAGGAATCTGGTGCGCGGGGCGGGGGGAAGGGCCAGCTGTGCAATGGTTGCCCAGCCAAGCTTCCTCATATCCCGTCGGTCCGGAGATTGTGATTATCACTATGTTGCACGCAGCCATTTCGATAGCAGCGTGGCATGGGAGGGATCCGTGATCATTTCCAAGCTGATATTGCAGGACTGTAATGAGATTGGCACTGCAGGTGGAAGCAACATGGGGACGTCGCATGGCACTTGTCCATCTCTGACTGTTGTCCTTCAAGTGCCAGCACGTGTGTTTTCCCGATCACAACAGGGCAGGCCAGAGCGTGGTGATGAGGTTGTTTTGAACACGGCTGGATTGGGTTTCAATCCATCTAAATATCTACCCGGTCAAGAAGCTCGCCAATTCCCCAAGCTATTTATGTACAGTACATTCATCCAGTCGATGACGGCCTCTGCCTCATTCCCCAATGCCCATCGGCAAATATGTTCCCGGGAATTCTGTTGTTTTGCATGATCCAAAGTCCATACGCAAGAAGCGCCAAACCACACCGCCCCCGAGAACAATATTCCAGAGGCTTGAACCGTATCCCTCTCGTGCCAGAAGTAGATCGAAACATGCTGCTCTATCCCAGAACGCTCAACCCCGAGTGAAGTAGTAAATCGCAAGGAACGGTGTGTGGTATATACACCCTCTCAACGCCCGATATGATGTGGGTGTGCAGCTTGAAAAGCTGTCCCGAACGTGAAACTCTGAACGCCGTAACTCTCTGGTAGGCGGTTGGATCCCCTCAACCGCCGTATGCAATAGGATGCAGAATCTGTATCGCGCGTTGTAAATGATTGTTGTTAATTGTCGTGTCCTGAAAGCAGTTTGGACCCCGATAGGTGGCCCCAGAGATTATGCATTATCATTCGCCATGGCAGTGCGGGTTACCGCTAACAAAGAGAAGTGCGGGCGAATGCTTGCGGANNCGTCGGACCAGTGCTAAAGATAGCAACTCTGGTAGTGTCTCATCGCAGCTTCATTGGCTGTGGTGCCGAAACACAGGCTGGGGCGACTGCCAAGAGACTTGGTCCTGGATGCCCTTTCCACTAGGCACCTCCGAGCGCCCAGACATGTCAAACCAAGGCCAGGCCAGCCGCCCATCCCAAGTATCAGTCCAACCCAATGGCAGACCCGAGAAATGTAATGGTGAGAGGGAACGTAAGAAGTCGAAAAGGCTCAGAGCTTTCATGGCAGCCACACGAGCTCAATAACACCGTCGACCTGGCTCATCGGCCATCCCTCAGCATCAACCCACCGCGCGTCCTTAGCCTTCCGCACGTAGACTTGTGAAACAGTGTGATCGTCGTTGAGGGTGGCTGCCTTTAGTTCCCACGCAATCTTATTTCCTGTCCTCAGCAGCGACACACGTTGAGGGCCAAATGCGTGGTCCAGGGTCCAGTCCTTGTCGTCGGTGGGATTGAACGTCTTTTCGAACTGGTCCCAATTGTAGTCAGCGCCCTCGGGGTACTGAGCAATGCTGTAGCCAGACGAGATGACGAAATCATCATTGGTCAAGAAGCGCTGCATGAAGCAATCCTCGCCGCAGATGTGCGACATCTTGGTGTATTGGAAAGGATAGGCGGTATGGTAAGCACCACCGTGATAGTGGTGCAGCGACAGAGGCCGGATGCCGCTCTCGTAGAATCCGGAAGGGTCATCGTAGAGATCGAGTTGCCACAAGTCATTCTCGAGACTCAGACGAACATCGCTGTTCTCGTAGATGCACTTCCGCAGCAGAATGTCTCCCTGGGGACCATAGCCAGTGTCGGCCTCCTGAAGCTTCTGGCTCGTCTTGCACTGGTCGTAGAGATCGGTAACCATCGCGCCCACAGGCATGCTGATGAAGACACCAGCACCACCATAGGCCTGAGATCCATGGCGCTCGATCTGGTTGATGTTCTCGGAGAAGGTGCCGATATAGAGGGGCATGTCCGCCTCGTACGTGGACAGCCTCTCGACAAGGGCGTTGGGGGAGGGGAAGAAAGTGTCATCATCGCACAAGACGAGCCACTTCTTGTTGGGGCGATCCCGGTGGTTGAACAGAGTAGGCACCAGAGTCAGATAGCGCACCGCCATCTCCATGGAGCTGTCCGAGTGGAACACGTCGGCATCAATTCCGACCTTGTGCAGCCGGTCCCACGCGTCGTACAGCTGGTCGTCGGTAGCATCCAGCAGCAGAAGCACCAGCTTTCCTCCATTCGAGTGACCGTGGCTGTCAGTCAGCCAGTAGGTCCACTCGTTGATAGGGCTCGTCTCGGAGTCGGTAAAACGATCGTAGGTGGTGGAGACACCAAAGAGAAATTCGGTCAGGTTCGCAGAGTCGGGGGCAGGGGACCTAGGGACGGGGACGACAAGAGGCTCAGGGCATTGTTCGTTCAGGTTCTTCTTGCCGAGATCGACTGTCTTGGCCGTGTTGGGGAGGAAGAACTGGTCGAGCTTGGTCATGCCCTTCCGGTCGATGTCCTGGCGCGAGATCTTGACATAACGCTTGAAGTACTCAAACTGCTCACCAAGTTCGTACTTGTCCTGTAGCACCTTGAGGTGCTGAGTGTCGTAGTTGCAGTTCATCAGGGCCGAAGTGTTGGAGGGCACCGAGTACTGGTTGTCCAAGTCGAGACCGTGGAACTCGCTGGACGAGTCCAGGGGTTTCTGGGATGTTATGGCCTGCTTGGCTGTGTTTGTTGCTTTGAGGACAGCAGAGCGCACATCGTAGGTGTTCGACCTCATAGTCAAGACGACCAGTGCAACGACGAAGGTGGCAAGCAGAAGTGCCCGGACGAAGGGATTCCGCATGTTGAGAAACCGATGCGGTGGGGGCATTCTAGCACCCATGATTTTGAGGTCTTTCGGAGAGAGGGAAATCGGCGAGTTCATCCGGACGTCTTGTGTCTCCTTTTTCTGCAGTTATGGTTTCGGGAGCTGTGCCAACCCTACTGTACTAGGGTGTTCTCGGTCGTTCCGAAGTCTTTCGTGTCGTGTCTTGCTCGGCACCAGGTGACCAGAATGCAAGCAAGGTTATGGGAATTGAGCCAAGATTTGTGTCTCGGTAAATTGTCCGAGGACAGTCCAGCACTGATCGGTCGAGGATTGGTTGTTGGATGATTCAACAAAGTCGGGGCTCGACTTATTTGACTTGAGGCCGGGAGAAGGGGGGGGGGGACGGTGGGATTTGAGCAAACGAAGGAAGCGCGGGTCCAACACCAACTAGGCCGCGGCGGGGGGAGGTGTCAGAAGCCAAGAACAGCAGGGCCGCGAGAGCAAGCGGACCGGACAAAGCTGGGACAAGTCTGTGGAGTGGCTGCTGATACACCGAGCAGGCGAGACAGCCGACGGACGAGGCCAGGAGCCAAGGCTAAACGGCGATGACGACGCGCGCGAGTGTGTGATCCTGTTCCCGTAGGCAGGTTGCGTATACCGTCAGACCAAGGAAGGTAACAAAAAGCACGCTTGGATGCCTTTGTTTCTTCTTGTTCAGGTTCGATGACGACAATACACAAGAAGGGGGGGAAACGACCGTGCCGTCATCAAAGGATGCAACGGACAACGAGGGAAATAAGAAGGAAAAAAAGGTTGGGTCGTGAAGAAGGTCGTCCAAAAAAGAGTTGGGACCGGAAGAGGCGTAGGTGGTTTGAAAAACACGAAAAAAAGGGGGGGGAAGGCTAGATAGAAAAAGAGTCCATCCGGTCTGCCAGTATGCCCTAGTGCCAGGTCAAGGAGGGAAAGCACAGACACACCAAGGCCGGAAAAGAGATGGTCGGGTGGGCCATCCAAAGTCGTCGAGCGGGCCTGGAAATGGTGAGTGATGAATGATGACAGTGTGCAGTGCAGCGCCTCCACTCCATAATGGATAACCTCTTAAATTAACTAATTAACACGGGCATTTGGAACACTTTCTCCCTCCCACGCTGCCACGGCTTCTTCCCTCTCACTTGCAGCGAGTTGACGGCAATCTCAGGGGCGGCCGTCAGGGGGGGGTCCCAGTCCAAGCAGTGCAAAATAAATTGGCTGGTTGCAGGCATACAGGTACCGTAGCACTACCCAAGTAGGCATTTCACCCAGTAGGAAGAAATAGCCACGAGCCAGGGCTGTTGCTGGGCCGTTGGGGGTGCTGGGTGCTGGGGATGCCGGGCACGCTGTGCAGGAGCCAACGAGGCAACGAGCCATCGAGCCAAAGGGATAGCGGGAATTGTTAGCGTGGGTATCCATATACCTAGGTACGGTACTGTGTATTCCGCGGGCAGTGCGAGTGGCTGCGAGGTACCAAAGTACCGCAGTACCGCAGTACCGTGCAGTTCCTGCGCAAGGGGGGGACGGACGAGCGAATTTGCCCCTCCAAATCTGGAAGCAGCGGGAATGGCGCCGCCAGGACCGTCTGCAACCAACGGGAAGACTCCGAGAAGACTGCGAGAAGACTGGTCGCTGAAATCAACTGTGTATTCTGCACCGGATCTACATGAAGAATAGATTGGCGAGCCGGACGGGCAGTTGAGCCTCGATTGTGCGTGCGCATTGACGAATTGACACACCGACGACAAATCGACGAATCGACGAATCGACGTCGCCCTCCAGATCAATGCGGAGGATGCAACTTCCATACTTGCCCTCCCTGTTCCGTTCTGCGGCAGCATCGCGAACCATCACGGCGCAGAGCAATGGGACGATGAGGTCATAGCAGCATGGACCCAGCCGTACCAAGATTTTCCGAAAGATTGCCGCACAACAAAGCTCCTTTTAGCCTTTTGGCGACATGATCTCCATGGCGCCGTGGAGTCGAAACAACCACGATTCGGCCCTGCTCCTTAGGCGAATCCCCGCCCTCGATTCGGGCCCTGTTCTTCTAGTGTACACTATTCATGACTCTCCGGACGCAGTGTCGGTCCTTCGTCGTCGCCGGGCGGCGGGCGGCATGCGGCGTAAGCTATCTGACGGTAGCCAAGCGAACGGCTTCCATAAATAATACAGGCCCAACGCTATGCTGAGACTGAGACCTCCGGCGCCGACGGTGATGCTAGTATGAATCCGTAGTCCTTTGGCCCTTTATCCAGTGCAACAAGTCCACTGTGCCGTGCCGTCTTGGTTCTTGGCCGCGTGGCCGCGATACAATACGAGTTCCACGCTTCAGCCACCATGGCAAAAGCGTGCATTAGGTATCGAAAGAGGTAGCCAAGACCACGACTCGGGCCACGCGCTGCGGCCATCTCAGGAGTGTTTGTTTCTGGAGTTGTGTTGTCATTGCCAGAGTGCGCAATGTTCCAACAAATCGCCGCCGAATGATTACGTCTCCTCCGTACCCTCCGTCCATAGCCTCCTTGGATCGCATCATGGCAATCGGGAGGCCAGCCACGGAGATCCACGACATGCACAGCCGCAGAGCCGCCACAGCCATGTACCGAGTACACAGTACGGTTGCACCCGCTGTGCAGGTCGGCGGTCACTGTGGCATTGGGCCTCCTACTAGTGCTTGTGCTAGTGCATTATTACCTAAGCCCATCTACAAAATCTTGCTCGAGGCACCTTCCCTGAACGCCTTCCCTGAACACCTGCCACCACGTCGATTGTCGCCGCCAACCACCGGCTGTTGTTGCCATTTCACTAGGACCATGCTGTTAATGATCGCCAAAATACGGGTGGCAGGTGTTGAAAATAGAACCACGTTCGACACACAGCCCGACAGCCCGACAGCCCCAGCCAACAATAAACAAAGACACCTACGACCGCCTCTGCAGGTCTTGCGAGATCTGCACGATCCAGCGCAACTGTCGTCACTTGGAAGAAGACTTGCTAATGCTAGGTCACGAGGCCAACAACACGAAGACAGACACGAAGGGCGAACAAGAGCATTCGTCATCGTCTCCAGATCCTGAAGCAGCAGCTCCGGGCCATCCTGTCTGACACTCGACCTGGTCCCAGTGACGTGATCTATTCCCTGTCTTGGCCAAAGCCAAAGCAAAATAAACGACGGGTCCTTTCTCACAAGCATCAGCAGCTTGCTTCTCAAACGCTCGGGGGGATGGCACCTCACCAGGCCCATCTTCGGCAGGAGAACTCGGAAGGGATCAGCCACTTTCGAAACATGGCTCTGATTTGAGAGGCCGAGAGGCTAGACAGCGGATCGCCGCCAACACAACACAACGCTGCACTGCAGCCAGCCGGCGCATCGCCTAGCTGCTTCAGAATGAATTCTCTGCGCACTCTAGCACCTCTGGGCACTTTCTACTAGTGTAACAAAGTACGCACAGAAGTCATATCGCGGCAAATCTCGGTCGTCTCCTGTAGATCGGTCGATCCTCTCCACTGCGAGGGGAACCCCCAACTTCGAACCCCTATCAGCGAATGCCAGGACGATAAGGTGGAGGATGCCAATATCAGCCTCTACACAGTGCTTTGGTACTCTGATACAGCACATTCATGCTGCAACGTCGATTGCGCGGTGGAACCCCAGATAATACTGGACCTCGCAAAGAAAACGGCATGCGGCTAGGTGCACTTGCATAAATGCTGTCACCCGTAGCACCCGTCGCCTTTCCAGACTATCGAAAGAAGGAAACAAGCCCACGATCCGGGCACATTGGTCTGTGGCGGCAGGTTGAAACCATTGGCTAACTTTAGCTGGCCTGCGGGCCTCCAAATTGTTGCCGCTGCAAGATCGTGGGCTGTCATCACATCCCCCCTGGATATAGACCCGACAAACAGTCTCAAGAGGAGAGGGCCAGGGATTGCGGCTCTTGTCCTCATCACCACATGTGCAACGTTCGATCCTCCTGTCCGCGCCTGTCATCCTGCCGTTTGGGACCGCCCCAGATAACCTGGGGGCGGTTTCCATGTTGTTTGGAGTTCAAAAGGACCCTCATGCTCATCTAGAAAGGCATCAGGCTGGCTAAATGTCCTACTTATCTGAAAACGCCATGGCTCGAAAAATCCGCTCGAGTTGCACCGGATGTCTTCGCAAAATGAGCGAGACAAAGTCACGCGTTAAGTCGCCCTCCTCATCAGCCCACGAACGTCGAAAACTTATTTCAGCCCCGGCCGACCAGCACCCGAATCACATAACTGTTTGTCTCGGCTGGCGGCAAATTAAGCATCTTTTTTTTTTGCCCACCCGATCTGCCCTCCACTTTGTTACGACCCGCAATTCGGCTTCCGAAGATGAGGTGTGGAGTCAGTCTTGTTTCGAGAAGAAATGCCAACATTGCAGGAACCCAGGAACTAATTTGGATGTGAATGGAGGCATCTCTCGAGATTTGTTTCGACTTGGGGTGGCGGTGGCGCCGCCTCGGTGACCCAGTTACCCAGCATCTCGTGGCATTCGAGAAACATCTCCCGAATTTCTCACATCCACATTAATCAATCAATCTGTCGCGACGTGCTTACCGAAATCCAAACCCCCCAGTCGGACAGCCGATAGGTGGATGCACTCCCCAGGGTCTTGATTGCAGTAGCGTCAAGGCTTGAGAGATTATCCACGACGCCGGCACCAATGGCGAACGCCTCTCACACCATACTATTTCCTTATCTGGAAGATTTTAATCCGGGGGAGATAGTCGTCGTCAGCTCGGCGGCAGGGTATCAACAAATCTCGAAAACATTCTCGGTCGGTCCTCCGACTCGATTCCACTTCGAGGCTGGCTGAAGGGCCACTCGCGACGTCAACAGCTGGAAAAACTTCAGATGATCACACGCATTTCACTGCCTCTCGCTGTTCATGGAGCTGAAGGTTTCCTGGGATCTGTCTGGCTGATGCGCTGCTCGAGCTGAGACTCTCGGGCACGCATTGCGTATACACATCGCCCCCGTGAGACTGAGATGGTTGGCCAATGCGTCCCTAGGTACTCAGTCATGTCACACTCCGGTATTCACTCGTGCCTTCAAAGTTCACTGGCTGGCAGCACCTCGGGCACTTGTGAAGCGCTACAACAGCACTGCCGCTTTACCGCTGCCTGCGCTACTACGGTGGTTGTTTTGTGAAAGCACGCCATCACTATGGCCATATCGACCGAATACAACCCACACCACACCACTTATCTCGAAACAGAAAGCCACAAGAGTCCACTCGTTTGTCGGTATTCCCAGACCGCAATCAACCCACGTTGCATGCCATTAATCTGATGTAGTATATGCATGTCATTGCCGTATGCTCCTACGTCTGGGGAAGAAAGGAAGCGTGTCCTCCGTTGTTCTGCATTTAGACCCCGCGTGAGAGGCTCTTGGCGGCCCCAATCAATCTGCCATGGCCGTCAGAGTGTTGTTATAACGGGAATATCCCAGCCTTGTCGCCAGACGGCGGGAACAATGGTGGAAGAGGCGCGAATCCCAGCGCTGCAGTACTCAGCTCTTGGACATGACCTCTCCATAGGTCCTGGTCGTCCTGGCGTTCGTCAACGGCTGCCACTCATCCACCGGCACACGTTAGCTGGAAGCAACTTGACTTGTGGTGCGCGTGCATATCACCCGTGTCACCATCAACTTGGTTCCATACAAAGTATAAGCAACGTCGTTGGCTTATTAGCTCGGCTGAGGACGAGATGCAGAACCGCAGAAGAAGCAACGCCAAGTTCTATTTTGCCAGATTTGACCAAAGTCGATCCCCCCCGGCTTGGCGATGATCAGAGAATGATGAGTGATTGAACCTAATTGATTTTCGACTCGGTATTTTCGGTATGGGATGAGACTGTTGGCGAGAAGTTAGAAGGACAGACAGACGTCTCACGCAAGACCGCCTCCGCATGGCATTGATTGATTCATCCCGTCCATTCATTCATTGTCTCCCATGTTCCGTGTCGGTCGGTTGTATCGGCGCTTGGTCTGTAGGCATGATCCATTGGACGCGGGTGAGAAAAAAGCAGGCACGTTGTCATCTGTCGTCGTCAACCGCACGTTTTGTCGAAACATGAAACAACCCACCAACAGCAACCCTCGAAAGGGAAGTGTCAGCGCCGGTCGCATTCTGCCGTGCAGATCTGCAAACCCCTGCCAGAATTTTGCTCAGGGGCCCGCGCTGGGGAGGCCCCACATTCAATCTCGCCTTTATTCTCTACCCTGTACGATTCGAACCAATGGTCCCACAAAAGGAGAGCTTGGGGGCGACCAATTCTGGAACCCAAGTCTGACCGCCGGCCGGCCGGCCGAACCTGTGGATTGCGTCCATTCCTTCACCGGGGGTTGAAAAGCTGGGGAACTGTTCCGCGGAACCACAGGAACTCGCTACCAGGCATAATAGGCATCCGGGTCCGGGGCGCCCGGGGGGGG
>MUZJ01013625.1:0-13741 GCA_003012975.1 Juglanconis juglandina | reverse complement strand
AACCGAAGAGATGATGAGTTACTGGTACCTCGCATGTAGGACGATCCCATAAGAGATCAGTTGGGATAGATTGCGAATATGCTTCTATTTATCCTCCGCGACCCACCCACCCACCTCCTTCATTCATCGGCCCACGAACAAGGATCGAACCCACGTTTCTGCGCGCGCCTCCGTATTGAAGGACAAATCTGGACACCTCCTCCCGGGCACGCATGCTTAAAATGGATACGAACCGGAGGATGGCAGGTCGCGTGTAAACAAGTTTCCGCAAAGCCGCCCGGAGACGGTTCGTTTCATGGTTTCAAACTTTCAGGGGCTGACTGGAGCTAGAAACAGAAACAGTGGGGCAGGTGGACAGCAGGTACATATATAGAGAGAGGGAGTGGAACGAACGTCAGGAACTGGGAAAAAGAGCAAAATCTGGTTCGCGTGGGGAAGTGATAGATACAAGGCTCGCGGAGGGTGAAAAGAGTCCGAGAAAGTGTCGACGTCGGGGGAACCGGAGCCGGCCCTCTGGAGTCGGAGCCGGGGAATAAAAGAAGGGGGTTCTTCCAGCAATCTGATACCGTTCCGGCCGGATACTAGAGGCGCCTTTTTTCCGTCAAGCAAACACTTGCTGCACAACATGCCCGATAGGCTCCATGTTCGGCACGGTGCTGCTTGCAGGTGTATATTGCCCGCCGGTATCTGTGCCATCAGTTCTCGTCGCTGCTGGTTGGATGTTGGGGGAACCGAACGCTGTCAGAGGGCAGTTGCTTCATCCATCTCGGAAACATCCACATCTCCAGCCTCGGCACAGCAATGTGGATGCTCTCCCAGCCGTATACGATGTATACCTGGGCCCACCTGGGCCGAGACTGCTGCCACCTTCCGTATCGAAATTCTCCACCAAAACTCGTGCGTGGACGGCCGGCATGGCCCGCGAGAGCAACAAATGGGGTGTTGTTGATGGTGCCCTTGCTACCAACGTGGGGAGGAATCATATTCTTGCGCAGGATCAAGCCCACCGCCTTGGTGAGTGATGCCACGTCGCTGCCGCCTTCGCCGTGACCAAAGTTCAGGTTCACGCACCCTGCGAGGAGAGAGGTTGGTCGGCGGTGTGGCAGCCTTTGGGCAAGAGCACTTAGAGCAGCATCCGTCACGGACGTTGCCTCGATCACGTCGCTGGTCTGTGTGCCAGCACCATGCAGTTCGAACGTAAACGAGATCGACTGGGCGCAAGCCAGCCTTGTCGAGCAGGGCACACGGACTAGTAGTCGTTCTTGCAGGCTCGGCCCGGGCGTGCGGATGTGTGATGAAGACGGCGTCATCAGAACATGGTTTGTCGTGGCGCTCTTCAACACGGCGAGACTATCATCACCGTCCGCCAAGGCATCGGGGCTAGCGTTCTAGTATTATGACGCTTATTGCGTGGTCTCTGCAGTACCCATCAGCAGCATCGTCGAATGTTTTGGAACCCTCTCCCCCACCCGTCGCTATCGGCTCGAGATGATGAGTGTGAAAAGTCGCGACGAATGGCAAGGCGGTCCTGTGAATGTCTTGGGCAAGTGAGTCTCTGCGAAAAAACATTCGCTGTGGTCGAAGGTACGGGGCAGGAAGATGTGAATATGGGTGTCTCACCTAGTTAAGAAGCAACGCTTGGAGGCGAGCTCTGCGGGGCGTAAAGCGTTGCTTCGTTGCCTGCTGCTATCACGATAGCCAGCCCAGCGTACTAGAAATAACCTTAAGATTAGGGAGGCCGAGAAAATAAATCGGAAAATTTCTTAGCTGCCATAGTAGTGGAAAGAGCGATAAAGGCGGGATATAAACAGAGAATTCTGACGGACCGGGACAGAGACTTTTTGGGACAGAGACTTTTTGGGACAGAGACTTCGATTTTATAGATCACGCCTGTTTCCTGGAGCCTCTCGAGTCATCCATGGTGCGAGATTCTTACAGCATCAACGCCGGCGACTTGAAGCACTACAAGCTGGATATGAGGCCAATATCCAATAGTATATGGCCGTCACCTCCTGCGAGTTACGATACCGTGGGAAGGGAGCCCAATACAATATCCTCGTACTTACGAACATGGCGGTGACTCGGGAGCGATATTCCTCGGACTCTGGCACCCTCGATTCTGGCTGATGAATCAAGAATTGTTGCCAAGTGGCAGGAAGCAAGAGGCCAACAGCTTGTGGATCCCATGGTTGCTAGGACGAAGCCGACTGGAATAACAACATTGGCACCTACTATGTACTACCAAAGTAAAAATCCCCGAGATATTCGCACTTCGAGAGTTCGACACCCTTTCGGATCTCCTCCCGTCAGCAAGCCTGAACTCCTTTCAAACCTTGCTGACCTTTGTCACCGAACCTACTATGGTCCATATCTCGGGGAGCAATCCGAGTGACTGACTGCATGAGAGCGGGCCCGCACCGCACCCGCACGGACGCCGTGGGGTTTTCTCTCAGGATCGCCCAGCCTTGCCAGCCCAGTCCACAGCTGGAGCACGGGCCTATGTTGACTTAACTAGTGCACAAACTCAAAACTGATCTCCGAACGGGGGTATTTATTATCTATAGTCCCTGAGTGTGAGCGAGATAGTCCCCCAAACCTATTGGGGGAGATCCTCATATAAATTTCGTCCGTGTTCGAATTCGGGTGGGCTCGCCAAGTTCACCTAGTCTTCTCGTGCGCGTCTGAAAAAGGTGCGAATGCTACAGGTGGAGATAGGTTAAGTTAGTGTTAGTAGTTGAGGTCAGAGTTAGTAGTCAGAATCAAGGAATTTGTTTTTCTGTTGTGATGGTTTAGCAATACTGGGGGCCATTTCACTCACAAACGGGGACTATAGAAAGAAACAGTGCTCCCTCTACTGATAGATCAAAACTGTAGACTTCCTAGGGATGCCGGGAGAGATGACCTCAGCCTCGACAGAGGCCCGTGCTATGGCCGAGATCTTGGTGGATACCTCACCACTTACATATGCCGGAAGACGAGAACCTTATTCAGCGGATCACGCCTGATATGGGCGACTTTGTAACGCATTACTGTAGTATATTTGTGCCTGCCTAAGGTCCGATCTACACAGAAAATAGGTGATATATTACTTGTTGTTTGCCGTATGTTTCGCAGAGACGCTTGCTACCTAATATTAATAATGGCAACTTACGGCTGCGAATATCCGCAACATATTGCCCAAACCGGTAGAAACATCTCTGGTCAACAACTCCACCTCTTGGGAGCGATCATCCAAGCCTGATATATTGAACAGTGTGGCATACATGGGCCGGTCGTTGACGGTCCGGTGTGAAGGATTGGTGCAAAGGATTCCAACGCGCTGTAATAGTTCCCGGATCTGATATGCTCATATCCCCAATAGGCTGAGGCAGTGACACGACATCACGCCCGGGCCTTTCATTCACTGGCAGCCATAGACTGGGCGATATATGGTTCGTAGATCGTCTGGAGAGCGTGGCGGCTCACGGCAGCATAAGAAGCACGTCAATATGTAGAGCGTATCTCGGATCGATTCCGGTGTCTAGAATTGGGAATAGTTCCTGGGATTTAAATTGTCGATACTTATGCCGTTGCGTAACCCCAGCCGCGTCCAAGGATGCTGATGGCAACCCCGCATACGCCCAAGGGCAAAGGGGCGCAGTGCTTGATTATGGATGTCCAAAGTACATAGTAGTAGCCTTCTGTGAGTGAATAAAGTCTGACTAGCCGGAACATGTTTTGTTCACAACTCGTCCGAAGAGCATCCGCATTGCAAGACATAAGCCATATTCACACCCTTCGCACCCGTCACCGGATGAGTGAACAACAAGAATGGCGCCCAACGGTTCAGATGACAGACGGCGAGACATCATTGTTTCTGTGTCAATATGTACGGGCCTCGCCATTGCCGCCTTGATCATGCGTTTGGTTTCACGACGTATGAAACGTGTGAGTCTCATTGTATCTGACCACCTAGCGATCGTGGGGTTGCTGTGCGCATGTACAGAATCCGGCATCATTATGGCTCGTATGTCCCGCTGCTCCACACCAATCTGTATCTTCCCGATTTTTTCATCAAGAAATGATGTGCTAAGACTTCCGGTGCTGAACAGAGACACAACTGGGGCTTGGGCTGCACATTTATGATGAGCGGGTGAAACTATCTAACCTCCGCGAACTCATGCTCACGGTCTTCGTGGGCGAGATCTTCTACAGTGTCGGCTTCACCGCAATCAAGCTATCTATACTGATGCTCTACCGACACCTGTTCCCCACCCGTTTCATCCGAGTGAGCACCTTAGTCGTTGCTGCTTTCGTCTCCATGTGGGGGGTCTCGCTCGTCCTGGTCACCATCTTCAGCTGCAACCCCATCTATGGCTTCTGGGAAATCACGACGCCGTCGAAGTGCGTCGACTCCAAGTGGTTCTTCGTTGGCAACTCCATCCCCAATATCCTCGCCGACATAGCCCTGATGTGTTTACCCATGCACGATATCTGGAATCTTCAGCTCCACGTCCGTTCAAAGATCGCCATCAGCCTTATCTTCGTGCTGGGGGGGTTCGTCATTGTCGCGAGTGGTCTCCGCATCAAGTTCATGCTTGAAATGAAGCAAGAAGACACCACCTGTAAGTCTGTCAAGAGTGAAACAAACGGCCTGGCTTTGGTCCACATGCTAACTGAGAACGTGTAGATAGCTACGCTGGCGTAGGGCTGTGGACCGCAATTGAGATGGACGTTGCTGTTGTATCATGCTGCCTCCCTACTGTTCGACCGATGCTTGCCTGGCTGATTCCGGATGCGATTAAGAGTAGGCGTACGAATGAGTTCTACCGTATCCATAGCAGCAACGGTATGGGTATTGGGGCCGCTGAAAGCCAGAAAAGAAAGGGAGTAATATTAGAGACTGTCCAGGTATAAATGTTTTGCCTGGGGATGCGTACAATAGTATTGTTGAACATATTCACGCTTGGTATTATTTAATAGCTCGGTCTGACTGCAGATTATTATGACAGGGATATAGGCCCACTTTATCTACTATATAAACCACTCTGCTGCTCCTTTCTCTTTCCTTCACTTCTAGCCTAGAGCAGTATAATATATAGTTTACTCTTACTAACGTCTAGCCTGCTCGTTATAGTTATAATTCCGGTTCGCTTTTAATTTTCCCTTAAGCTATAGAGCAGAGCCTTTATCTATTCTACTTTTCTTACCTAGTTTTCCAGCTTATAACGATAACTTCTACTAATATTACCGATAAGATTAAGAAGGGTATAGTTATCCTTACTAGCCGTTCAACCTTCCTACTATAATATATCCAGCTCTAGTATTACTATATAATATAGGGAATATAGGATAACGTTAAGCCTAGATAATATAGTACAAAACTATAGTATTTATAAGCGTGCCCCTCTCTAGAAAGGGGGACTATTGCTAGACTAGCTACGACCTATAAAATATAATTTCTATATGCTTAGGTAAGGATTAACGACGAATTTCCTAGGTAAATTTACTAGGGTCCACTAGTAAATTCATTTTGCATTCCTTAGTGAATTCACTATATATTCCCTAGTGAATTTACTATAAATCCACAAGTGAATTCGCTACGAATTCCCGCGACGAATCCACTATAAATTTCCTAAGAGGTATAGTTAGAAGGAAATTGCTATCACTAGAGCTCTTAATACTAGTATAGACCTGCTTATAATTAAACACTCTTACCCTACCTTTATAAAGAGATCCGTTGTCGCACCTTTAACAGAGATCCCCGGTTATAGAAGTTAAGGCAGCGAAGGGAATTTAATCTATTCATTAGTTCAATAGAAAGGATTTAGTACTTCGTCTAGTATAGGCAGTTTATTATATAAAGAGGTACCCTTGCTTAGCAAAGAGAAAATCTGCTAGGTTCTATATAAAGAGCGTATTAATATAGCGAATCAAATACCGCGTCTACTTATCCTACCTTTATAAAGGTTATTTAGAAGGAAATAGAGCTCTATCGCACTTAGTATATCGGAGCTAAATATGCCTAAAAAGCCTAATTAAGTAAGGAATAAGGGGAGAAACTAGCTAAGCCGTTTATAGTTAACACCGTTAAGGCTAAGAAGACTTATAATAAGGAGATAGTAAAGGCTCTTATAAAAAGAGCAGCATATATTATAGCTAAAGTATAGTATCTTATTATTTCAGATTAGATTAAAAACATATTTAATAATAACCTGCTTTTAATTACTAAGATTCGGCTTATCTTTAATTAGAAGGCAATACTTAAAGCGTTAATTATAACGCTTTATAATCTTATTACTCTATATAAAGGGAGTTTATAGGTATATTGCCTTTAATTCACTATATAAAAGAGTCTTCCTTTAAAGAAGAGAAGTCGTCTATATGTACTTTTTTCTAGCTATTCTAGAATCTTCTCTCCGTAAGCTGGTTTAGTTAGAATTACCTTTTATTAGATAATATAGAAATATATCGAAACTTGCAGAATAGCTGCATTATTAATATATAAGCGCGAGATAAAGCTAAGTAGCAAAAGGGGTCACTAGAAATTTCTAGAACCTTCTGCTTACGTAAGCTGCTTATATAATACGCCGCTTACGTAATTAATATTATAATATAAGTTTATTATATAGGTAGTTATAATATGCTTACTATAGCTAGATATTTTGCGGAAAAGTATCGATAATATCTAAAGTTCGATAGCATTATAAGCTAGCGTCGAGTAGCTTATAAAGCTCTCCTAATCTTATTATTATCTATCTACTCTAGTCTAAGGTTTAGCTATTATTTTGCTCTCTTACTATTAACGGCACTATATAATCTTAGATACTAGGCTTTTAAGCATTCTCTATTATATAAAGGAAACTATTATAGCTTTTATAGCTGTATTAACAACTTAAAAAATAATAACTACTTACTATAATATTTTATTATCCTATTAAGATAATAGCGCGCTATTTGTTTTATTTTTCATTTATATGCTCTATTTTTTCATTTATATCTAAAGCTTCTAAAGCAGTCGAGTGCCTTAACTAGGGGGTGTATAACAGGGATATAAGCCTACTTTATCTACTATATAGACTACTCTGCCGCTCCTTTCTCTTTCCTTTACTTTTAGACTAAAGCAGTATAATGCACAGTTTACTCTCACTAACGTCTGGCCTGCTTGTCATACTTATGAATGTCACGAGTTTGATATATGATGAACCTGGCCATTGTACTTCAGGGTTCCGGTCTTAGGGGCTTGATCGTGCGGTAGGTATCGTTGAGGTTGAGTTGTCCAGAAGAAAGCGAAACCTAAGCGTTAAGTCAACGTCAATTCGATCTTGCAACCGAATTGCAAGCATCTGACAGTCAACTGAGACTTAGCACTAGAATCGATATCTTGAATTTCGTACAGCGTTTCCTTTTTTCTCTCCAAGGCGGCCTTTTGTCCACAGCATTAAGGACACGTTCTTTCTATTGGAAGGCCCGGAGTTGCACTACCTGCATACCCTTCTTGTAGATAAAGCCAAGTTTGTAATAAGTGATACTCTGTAGTGAAGCTCATAAGACTTGCTCCCTCATCTTGCCCTCCTAAGAGAAAAGGGTGGGGGTGTTAGTAAGGAGAATCGTTGAAGATTCTAGAGTCGAAGGGTCAATTTTAAAACTAAACAGTAGGGTATTGATGACTATCGTGCTGAACTGAAGAGAACTATATAGGACTGTTTCAGTGTGAGAGCGTAACTGACTCCTGTCTGACTTATACAAGCTTAGTCACATAAACCCCCGCCTCCCCTCTGATATGCCCAGCAGAATAATTGTTGGGTTTGTTCAACTGTTTACTACAGTCTAATCTAGTTCAGTGGACTCTATGGCATTGAACACATATGTGGAAGACAAAACGCCAGGTATCATAGCAGCAGGAGATTTCCCGCATGTTTATCACCGAGATCTTACCTCCTTGCTGCGAAATGCAATGAACAGGCCAAGTCTATCCGCCCCAAGACTCCTAGAATAGACCACGGACAACACGCAAAAACCAACTCTTCTGATGCACCTCCTCGTCTTCGACTGGGTCGGCCAAGCGCACGCCGGATTTCAAGTCCATCTCCTGAATCGGAACCATAAACCGCCAGTCCCGACTGTAGGCCTTCCAGAACAGATACAGGGCGAGGACGACAGGCGCGGCAAGGTAGACCTCGAAAAAGGCTGCTGCGTCGGGAGTGGCATCGGGGGATGGCTGAAGCAACTACGTTAGCGCCGGCGGGATAGTGCAGAAGTAGTGGTAGGACTTACATAGAGAGAGCTGTAGAATGTAGCAATCAAGCACAGCACGCTGAGGCCCAGACCGATCCAGCTACCCCAGACGCCGAGAGTGGGCCTGTAGGGGATCTGGTCAAGGGTGTATCCATGGACCTTCCAGGCGTGGCGGAAGCGGATGTGGGTGGCGCAAATCGTGCCCCAGACTAAGAGGTAGGACAGACCGGACAGCGATAGCAGCCAAGTGAAGATGGTGCTCTGCTCCGTCGCCTCGCCGACAAAGGCCAGCAAGCCAAAGGCAATCTGGACCACAATACACCAAATCGGACGGCCCTTGGTATCGACGTAGGCGAGGAACTTGGGAGCCATGCCACGCTCTGCCATCGCCTGCATGGTACGGGTCGAGCCAAAGGTGCACGAATTGGCAACCGAGATGACAGCCAGGGTGATGACCACGTTGAATATCGAGGGAAGGACCTTGATACCGGCGTCCTCGATGGCGAGAACGAATGGAGATGCCTTGGTGTTCGCGCCCGAAGCGCCCTCCAGCCTGCTGTCGTCGGAGGGGAAAATGAGGCCGACGATGAACAGGTTGACAACGTAGAAGAAGAAGATTCTCCAGAAGACTTGCTTGGTGGCTTGAGGAATGGCCTTCCTGGGATTGGCGGACTCAGCGGCCGCGAGGCCGACGAGCTCTGTACCACCAAACGCAAATGCTGCGGTCACGAAGACCGAGCAGAAGCCATTGAAGCCATTTCGGAAAGCGCCTGGGTCGTGCCAGTACTTGGCTCCGATGTAGCCTTGGTTTCCAACTCCTCCGCAGTCGATGATGATTCCCAGGATGATGAAGCCGACGCATGCAAGGATCTTGATCATAGACAGCACGAATTCGACCTCACCGTAGCCGCGTACACCGAAAAACTGGATAGTAACGAGAACGACGAGGAAGACGGCCACCCAGATGCCTAAAAATGAGGGTCAGCATTCGCACCACACCTGGGGCGCAGCGGCATTCAAGACTAACCCATGTTGAGGTCATCCCGCCAGTATTGGATGGTGATGGATGCGGCGACGAGCTCAAAGGGAAGAACGGTAAGCCAGGAGATAGCATAGTCCCAACCCATTGCGAAACCCCAGGCTGGGTCGATAAAGCGGACGACATAAGTATAGAAAGCGCCGTTGACCGGGTAGAGGACAGCCAGCTCAGCGAGGGCCTGGCAGGTGAAGAGAAGCATGATTCCGATGATCATGTAGCAAATGACGAGTGATGCAGGACCGCCGGACTGAAGAGCGCTTCCAGAACCGACGAACAGACCAGCACCGATGGCACCGCCTGGAGTGCTTGTTAGAGTTTTTCAACTTGGGTAGAAACTGGAGAAGGCGGGTCTATCGTACCGATGGCGATCACTGAGAAAGAATGTTAGCCAGTATATTTCGGGTCGACATGGACGTTGAAGTGGTGTGGGATCGCCTCCCAGCAAGAGATCGCCATGACAACGTCCATGGGGAGTATCATGTACACTATGGCGGTCATGTTGCGACGGGTGTTCTGGTATAGAGATAACATACTCTGCATGTGCCTATTCTTCAGGTCACGGCTCAAAGAGCCACCCTTGTGGACGACACCCACTTCCTCATCGACGACATCCGAGCCGGATCCATCATGGACGACCTCCTTGCCGACGTCAGTCTTTTCGTAGCCGGCCATCTTGTTCGGGGTTGCTCCCGACGATGGGATCTTGAGGAGGTTTGGGCAGTTGAGAAGCACTCCGGAAAACCCACGACCAAGGACGACGAACGATACAAGGAATAGGGTCGGAAGACGGGAAGAGGGGGAAGTCCCGGAACCTTCTTATACAAGGCCTCATGGCTCGAGGATAAGAGATCAGAGGCAGACTCAGGGTACGGCTGGATTAGGTTGGCTCGCAACAAGACAGGGGGCATCGCGCTAAGGTGGCGTCCAAGGCGCGCCAAGCAGAGGATGGCCCGACGAACCCAGAGCGTGGGATGTGGGAGGCAAGGCCAAGGATATGTCGAATCCGAGAGGATGGTTGCAGGTGTCCCTGCAAGCCTAGGCTGCACAGACGTCGTCTACCTGGCCGGCTATAGCATGCGGCAGCTCCCAGCGCAAGAGGAACAAGCCGTTGGGCTGATGAGTTCCCCGTGGCATTGGTGCAGATTCGAGGAAGCGTGGGTGGGCAAATCTCGAAGCGTTCAAGGCGGCCTGGCAGTGGGAAAAGACATTGGGCCCATGATCGCCATGGACCTGCCTGGGCTCCAGTCGTTCGTTAGCAGAATCTCCAGATCCAGGGTCATGGTACTAGTAGTAGCTCCCCCGGGCCTCGTACCTAGACTGATTTTCTGGCCCACAAGGTTTTGTTCGGAATAGGCGGACGATATTTCGCACTGGCGTTGATACACCAAGTCGCCGCGTCGCCGCCACAAAGCTTGCGGGTAAACTATGAAGCTTGGTAAACTTCCAGGCTTGTCGTTCGGCTTCATGAGTTGTCCATCCCTGCGGGAAACTGACATGGATAAGCAGGTGCAAGCATCCGTGGGCTATCCCTGTCTGCTGATAAGGAGATCGACTGCCAATTAGAGGGGCAATCTTCTTACTTTATACAGTACACTAGTGGTACGCACGGTACGCTCTTCCCTTGAAGCTGCAGCTTTGTGGCTCGACCACCTGGCAACGGTTCGTCACGATGTCTTCGGATCGTCCCGTCTAAGTTGTGGACGTCGACAATGTCGAAGGACAGAACCTTTTACAGTGGATCCAAAGTTCTTTACTAAGTACATGACAACTTTCAGATACAGACTCCGGTTCTCCGCCTTCCCACGTGCCGTACTGCTGGGAGATCCCCTATAGCCTTCGATTTCGGACCGACTCTCTAGTTTGTACTTTGTGTAAATCAGACCTCAACTGCTCAAATCTCCGACTTGCTCTGCACGTCAAGCCATGCACCAGCGCGTAGCAGACTATATCGACCAGACGCGGACCCTGAAAAGTGCCAAGAGCGTCAGCATCGGAGCTTGGCCTCGCTCTCATCTCGGCCATTTCCTCATTTCTATCTAGTAGCTAGATACCGGAGACCTGACTCGATGTCCACCTGGGGCGTCCGATATCAGATTGGAGTCCTAGATTGACGTCCTTCTAACGCTCCTTCTCGTCACTGGCTTACGTACCACCCCCTCTGCTGTAGACGGAAGACAGCCGTTCCGTCAGCTCCATATCTCACGACATCCGCAACTCCCTCACCTGAGGGCTGATAGTCACAGAAGACGATGATGATGAGGCGAGGCGAGGCGAGGCTGATTTTCCCTTCGCCCAATTTCAAATACTGCTGTGTCAACAGAGACATGGTCCTGCTAGCCTGCCATGACAAGCTTCTATTCCAATCAAAACCAGATGAAATATACTACCACAGTACCCTAACATCGGACTTGCCTGGACTGCGTCTTCCGCTTGCTCCTTTCAAGTTACGGCTAGGGCTTCTAGAAACGCTAGAAGCTCACCAGATGGTCCCCTACCGCCATCTACCTTGCAGCGGGCCTGTTCCAACGTCCGTACCGCATGCAGCAGCCTATTCTGTACTAGTACGATAGTACGGTCCCTGCATCTGACGAGATGATGAGGACTATGTACATGGGTAGCCGCAGAAGGCATTCTCACCGTACTCACAGTAGTACTCAGCAGACCGCGGCACTTCGGTTGCAGATTCCTGATTGGTGCTCGGTTGCGTCTCGAGCCGGCCGGTCATCTCTGGAAGCAGCCGACAGGGAAGATAACAAGGTCACTATGGGATCTTGGTGAAGTATGCGGCATCGGCTGCCAGCCCTATTTTGCCTCGCAGAACCAACTTCAAGCAGGCTCATCCCGCCGGGTCTTTCCCCAGGCTGCAATTACACCCACAGCCTCTGTCTGTTTGCGTGCGAGGCGATTCATGTTGCATTCCGGTGACTGGAGTTGAAACCTCCCTGTGACGTGCGAAAGCCGTCCTGCGCGGGCGCAGACTGCCATGTTCTGACCTTCGTGCGAGAGAGCACCAGGGGACCGCTTGATGTCGTTCTGGGTTGCGGATATTTTCCTCTGCTGCAACGTAATCAGTCTGACAGAACTCTCACTCTAGGTATGCGACTGGTGATCAGGTGCTGCAATGGGAGCTCTGAGGTGGTCATTCAAGAGGTCGGCACAGATCTTCGGAGAATCAATCTTTGCATGATCGGCCAGCTTTGGTTCTGAACAGGAGCCGGCATCTCGCTCCTGATTTACAGAGTCCTTGTTTCCTTGAATGACACCTTAACTGTGACAACCCGGAATTGCGCTTCGGGCCGACGCCGGGACTTCTGCCGTCCTCGGTCCCGGGATGACAACAACTTCATCACCTTCCACTCTCAAAGTGTTGTTGTCTGCATATAACATCATAGGAACGGTTCCTAGCTGGTCGTCAATTCACTCTATTCCTTCTGGAACTCATTTTCTCTTCTATTCCAGACCGCACAATCACCAGTTGACTTCTTTCTGAATCAGTCCTGTCCTTTGCACCAAAACAGCATGAATTTCACAGAGACATTAGGTTCACCCTAGTCGAGGCAGGACTATCATGAGCCTTCAAGAAGCCAAAGACCGCGATGAGAAGAGCTTTTACCGCTCACCGGCGTGAGCGGGCTTCCGGCAGCCCACCATTGAGATCACCTCCCCCGAGTGCGGGTCCGGCTCTCATTTGCTGAGCCCGCCCAGCTGAAGAAGAAACACTCCACCGAAGGAGCCGGTGCATTTTCGTCGCTGGAGTGGAAGACTTCCGACCATCTCGTGGGAAAGGTGAAAGAGTGGCTTCTTGTCGTCGAGAATCCGGATGCACCCCTACCGACGCCTGTTGCGCACGGGTGGGTTGTCACGATCTTGGAGCATGTCGGATCTCGGCTAACTTTATTTCAGAGTTTATACGGGAATAAAGACCAGCAATGCGAGTGTGGACCAGTCTGATCTCGAGGTCGTGGATGATGGCAAAAACAACCTCAAGGAGGCTTCCACTTCGGCCAGGCCCGGAAGCCTGTGGTTTATTTGCCTCCTCGACCGTTGTTGAATCATGGACCACATCGATGTAAGTGCGAGAAACCTTACATACAGCCAAACGACCCTTGATAACGATGCTGGCTCTGCGTGGAAGATTTCCATGAGATCGTGGCCCTGAGCGAACCACTGCCGGAGGATTTGATATCCTCCAAGCCGTCGCCGACCCGGAAACACATGGCCGAGAGTATGAGAAGAATTGGGAATAGCGCGATGAAGTTGTGATGACACCAAGTTCTACGCGGGAACATGCTTTCGAGGGGCCTCTCCCTGGGAATGGTCCGTTGTAATGCGGACTTCGGTCGTACGGGCAGCCCTTGTCGTCCATAACTGCTTACCATAGTACACTGATCTTGGAGCCTTAATGTCGATATATGATCAACCTCATGACAATCTTTGGATCAACCACGGACAGGTTGCTGGGAAGAGGGATGCTGCTGCCCTGAC
>MUZJ01013624.1:0-13736 GCA_003012975.1 Juglanconis juglandina | reverse complement strand
AAGGGAAAGGGGGGGGGGGGGGGAGCGCAGTGAATTCTCCAGCCATATCAGCGCCTGCGCCCCCCCCCCCCCTTCCCCCAACCCTCAGCACTCCTTCTGTTAGAGAGAAAGAAACTAAGTACTTCAGGTCACATAGAGCGATCCGATGGTTTGTTTCCATGCTTTACGACCTCCTAGGGATCAATGAACAAGGCATATGTTATCCTTGCGCGGGGCTTTGGGTTTTGCTCCATGGACCGATGGCCGGCTTCGAATTTTCTCTCGGTCAAGACCTCTCAGGGAAAGACATACTCTGACGTAGGAGACCGCACGTTTTGGGAGATGGATATGGGAGACCTTGCGCGGTCCAATGGAAGGAACGGCACGCATGGGCGGACACACAGGAGCCGGCAGGAAGAGAGGGGAGTATAGGTCTCCTCGGAACTGGACGATCTTGAGAAAAAGAGAAAGTTGCGCTTGTCAATCCAGCAACTACCTAATTCCCATCTTGAAGACAGAATCCGCGGGGCCCCCCGAAGCGCCAAGAGGCACGCCAGCGTCCCCTTCTCTTCCCTTCTTTCTCGTGCTCAACTCTAGCTCAGTCGCTGCTGTCCCGTGCGGCCATCCCGGTCGTATCGAGGCCGATGCTTCGGACGGTCTGTCCCCAGAGGTGGGGGGATCCTGCGATGGCCCAGCATGAGTGGTCGTTCTGGGTCGTTCTGATGGCGGCGTCTGGGGGGCAGCCCGTCTCGTTGTAGGCTATCAATTCTTGAGCCCCCCAGTTCACGTTGTCTGCCGAGCTCCCGAATCAGCCACCTAAGCTTCGAGAGAATGTAGGTAGGTTTAGGTACCTAGGTACCTCANNTGAGGTACCTAGGTACCTAAACCTACCTACATTCTCTCGAAGCTTAGGTGGCTGATTCGGGAGCTCGGCAGACAACGTGAACTGGGGGGCTCAAGAATTGATAGCCTACAACGAGACGGGCTGCCCCCCAGACGCCGCCATCAGAACGACCCAGAACGACCACTCATGCTGGGCCATCGCAGGATCCCCCCACCTCTGGGGACAGACCGTCCGAAGCATCGGCCTCGATACGACCGGGATGGCCGCACGGGACAGCAGCGACTGAGCTAGAGTTGAGCACGAGAAAGAAGGGAAGAGAAGGGGACGCTGGCGTGCCTCTTGGCGCTTCGGGGGGCCCCGCGGGGGGCGGGGGGCGGCGGCGTTGGATTCTGTCTTCAAGATGGGAATTAGGTAGTTGCTGGATTGACAAGCGCAACTTTCTCTTTTTCTCAAGATCGTCCAGTTCCGAGGAGACCTATACTCCCCTCTCTTCCTGCCGGCTCCTGTGTGTCCGCCCATGCGTGCCGTTCCTTCCATTGGACCGCGCAAGGTCTCCCATATCCATCTCCCAAAACGTGCGGTCTCCTACGTCAGAGTATGTCTTTCCCTGAGAGGTCTTGACCGAGAGAAAATTCGAAGCCGGCCATCGGTCCATGGAGCAAAACCCAAAGCCCCGCGCAAGGATAACATATGCCTTGTTCATTGATCCCTAGGAGGTCGTAAAGCATGGAAACAAACCATCGGATCGCTCTATGTGACCTGAAGTACTTAGTTTCTTTCTCTCTAACAGAAGGAGTGCTGAGGGTTGGGGGAAGGGGGGGGGGGGGCCCCCCCCCCGCCCTTTCCTCCCCAACACGCCGGGAGACGCGCGGGAGTCCGTGTGGCCTGTCTAATCTGTCTTGTCTACCCTCGACGAGCACGACAGTACAGTCAGGTGCACACATGCATCATGGGCACGAGCGGTCCCCAATCCGCGCACCTCCCTCTGGCCTCACTGACCGCGATATTGCTAACACATATATAAGAAAGAGTTTAGAAGGCACACGCCCGACATTCATTTCACTTATCCGCTCTCTTCTCACCGCGTCCGTCCTCAAGGCGAGAAAGAACCGTCGTCCTAGATTACACAGTAATAGAACGTACGTACATGGTATCCATTTTCAAAGCTCTTTTCTCCCTCCCATCCAACCTCCTGAAGTAAAGAACGCCGTGCCTCCGCAGTGATATATAAAGCCCAAAGAATCGTCATCAACATTTCAAGAAGCAAGTGCCGAATCAGACGAGTCCCTGTCTCCTGTTCTTTGGCTGTTGTGCCATACCAATACCACGCCGTGAAAAAAATAAATTGTAAAAAAAAAAATAAACCCAACGCCGTAAACAGGAAAGGCAAAGAAACTATTTTGAGGTCGTGCTCATATCATTGGCCCGTCCGGATGTTGATGCGGATTCTGGCCCCACAACGCCGCGCCGATCTGCCTTTGCATATCATTGGGAGGCGGTCTCGCCTGTTGCTGTGACCCGACGGTGTCCCGGTCGTGCTCTGGGAATCCTGGCCCCTCATCTCGCCCTGCGTACACCGCCATATTCACCCTCTGCTCGGGTATGTGTACATAGTCGTCATCTGCTGACATTGCGTGGGTGTAGCCAGTTTGTTGTGGATAGCTCATCGATTGCGGCTCATCAGACGAGGGTCCCGTCTGGAACCGGCCGGCTGCCCCTCGATATCCTAGATCGGATTCGTAAGGTTCTTCATCGTACGCACGGAAAGAAGATAGTCCCCTACTCGGATCGGCGGCATGGGCGATCAGCCCTGCTCCTTCCTCGCTGCCCGCAGGCACTCGGCCGCCTAGCTGCTGGTTCATCCCGTAGGTGCTTCGTCCTGATGGGCTACTGTCAGCTTTGGTGTTGCTACGCGGATACAGGTTTCGCTTCGTAGTTATTGGGTGTGCCGAATACAAAGGGAGATAGATAGATCAGTGTTGGATTGGGTGGATATCGCAGCTCCAAAAATCATGCTTCAAACAACGTGCAGCCCGTTGAAGTCGCTGGGGGTTGTTGCTTACGAAACTCGCTCGCGACAGGCAGGTGGTCGGTGCTCTTGCCATTGCGCGGCTTGTAAGGGTACAAAGCATAGGAATCTTCGGTGTCCTTACCATCTCCATCCATGTCGATAGCCAGGGCCGCGTTCTTCTGGTAGCTGATATCCTCGTGGCGCCGCTTAGCCCCCACGAAGAGCCAGCGGATCCCGCGACCAAATGCCTTGAAAACGTCCCAGAAGTTCAGGGCATCCACGATCGCCCAGAGACCCAGAAATCCACCTTGTGGTGGTCCGGGCTCATTCAGCTTGGGCTCCTGTACATCGGGGTTCGGCGTGGGGTAGAAAACTTGCGGCGCGCCTTGGCGATAGGGTTGCCAGGGATAGGCCCAAATATGCAGGATGGCGAATATGAACATCTCGACGGATAGCAGCAGCGCAGGAAGACCTGTTGTGATGTCCGGATACGCGAGTTTCGCGGAGGCGTTGATGATACTGAGCCATGACGAGGCTATGGAGATGGCGGTCGTCTGCCAGAAGCTGAGGAAAATGACGCCCTTGATGGCGAGCACCTTGAGTCCCGGCTTGTGATATGCCAGGGCTATCTTGAATTGAACGTAGTACTGGATGACGCAGTACATGGCAATGGCGACTGCAACACACTCCACAGCGATGACCTAGTCACAGCGAGTCTCGTTAGCGGGAGAGGACGCGAAACACACCCCAATGGAGATGCCCCTTACCCAAACATGAGCGAAAAGGGGGCTCAGGGAGCTTTCGCAGTATCTTTTGTAGTGCTGAGTCACAACAGCGACGATGGTCATGGCCACTCGTATGAAGCAGTAGTGGTAGACCCCGATCCAGATGATGTTGAACCAGGTCAGGCCGCTCTTGGGAGTCCGCCACGGGCCCCTGTTCCCTCCACAGAGCTTCGCGAACCAGTTCAATGGCCATACCCAGGGTTTGATGGGTGACAACTGCCGGAAGAACTGCTTCTGCTCGTGCAGAGTTGGTGCCATGTACTGACACATGAGGCTAAAGAACGAAGAGATGGCGAAGGCCTCGTAACAGTCAGATATGACTGCGTAATAGACGGCATGGTGGTAGAAGACCAGTTGGAGGAAATTCGAGGCGGAGTATATGGGTACCATGAGCAAAATGCGGATGATGCTGCCAGACTCGTCAGTACGGTGAGGAAGCCGCGCAATACTCATCTCGCTAGAGGGATGACTTGGACGCACTTTCTTTGCTCCGCTGGTTTGGTATAGTGCAGGGCATGCATCCATACCAAGAACAAGCTGAGTACTATGGCCGCCGAGCCTGTGGAGAAGGATATGAGGATGGCCAGTTGGTGGAAGTTTAGAGAAGTGTGCTCCGACAAGGGCACCTCCGAGACTGTCAGGACCAAGTCAGTTAGCCTTTCTCGTGCATCTCGCGCGCTGTTCCCGCAGGAATGCTTACTCTTCTGGGTCTCCGCCGTCGTGTTGCAGACTTTCCACTGCATGCTGGGCTACCGTGACCGCGGAGCAGTCTTGTCCGTGCCGGTTGCACTCTGTGGTCGCGCCAAGTCGAGGGCTCGTAGATATAGTCTTGGTTCGTATGGTGTTGTTGGAAACAAGATTCGGTCACGGCACCGCCTCTCTCTCTGTCGTGTCTATTCCCGACCTCCCCGCGGGTCCTCTTCCCAAGCTGCTCACTGGGGTCCAAGAATCGAGTCCTAGCTCTTCCTATGACCCAATTGTTCTTGCGAGACGGACCAACACTCCCGCTGAGCGGCCGCTACTGCGCGCGTTGGTTCGGTTCAGAATTCCACCAGCAAGCAGGTGCCGTCGAAACCCATTCAATGAGAGGCAATGGTCGGTCGTCGAGACAGTTGGCGGGTGGGGGATCAGTTCGAGGATCGAGTCGAAGTCGAGAAGCGAATGAGGGAAGTGGTCGAAGGATGGATGGATGGGAAAGCGATAGTCGGTAGATCTGCCTTTGGACGGCCCCCAAAAGCCAAACTGGCTTGAACTTTGCTCGTGCTGATCTGAGCTGCACGAGACTAAGTGATCGCCGTGATGTGTCTCGGGGGGAGTAAGCGAGGCGTCACACACGAAACGCGGGTGTTGATGGTCGATGGTCGGAGTCGCAGGTGAGCGTGAGCTTCTCGTCAAGGTTGCTTTTTAGGTGCTTTTGCCCGGCCACAAGGAAGATGCGATAGATGCGATCGAAGGAAGATGAGCACCGCTATGTGGTCTCCGGGCAGTGGCAGTGGCAGTAGCACGAGGTGGGCAAAAGGGGAGTCAGTGCAGTGGTGAGAAAGAAATGTGTATTGCGTAGGTTGCCGCAAGCGTGATAGTAAGGGGTGTGTGGTTGCGCAAGCCTGGCTAATGTCGGGATGGGGTGGTGCATTGAATAGAATTTCGGACGAGGCCCGGCCTCGCGTCGACGAAAGGCTGGCAGGTGTGCTGCGCTGGGCTTGGCTCCCGCTGCACCGTCTGGCAGGCTGTTGGCGCTAATGCACTGCTCTACACTAACTACCTAGGTACCTGTACACTGCCAGCTCCATGCCTGTCGGTCCACGGCGGGACAGGTCCTGAAGTCTTGTCAGGGTCCTGCATATAAGCCTGCAAGTTGCTGTTGTCCTTGACGTCCATGCCAGCCACCAAGTATCCAACTCTATCCACCACCCTGGCCACTCAGAAGCAATAGCAGCCGAGGCGATGAGGCTGAGCTACGCGCTTCGTCTCGTCTCATGATAGAGGGGGGCTTGGAGGGGGGTCTCTCTGATCGACCCTTGCTAATCTCGAGAATCGGCGACTGGTGCCGATCCAATCTTGGCATACAACACATTCCTCTGTCAGTCAGCCTCTCTGCCTCTCCGGCCTCTGGAGTAGGTAGTGCCTCTCCTAACTATTTTCCTTTTTCTTTCTTTCGTAGAGCTGTCCTTGACGTATAGATGAGAAGATGAGATGCAGACTGCCCAGGTAGTAGCTAGGTAGGTAGACATCGATCGCATCATGCTGAACTCTGTTGTGGGCCGTGGTGCCATGGTGACATTGGGCACACACGAGAAACATGAAGCACCGGCCGTAGGGAGGCGCAGCACCTACGCTGCCACGCAAATGCACAAGCAGACAAGTCAAGTTGCACTGCTGGTGCTGTCCAACTTGTACACCTTTTTTTCCCGGGGTTTTTTTCCCCTCGACAATCAGCCAGCATTATACTTCGCCTGCCAACTGCATCCGTAACCCTCACCGTCTCGCTCCTGCGCCTGAATTCTGTTGTCACGCGCCCTTCCCTTGGGTTTCGGCACGAATGCGAGGCCATCTCGAGAGAGGCGTCCCTCCTGGCTTACATTGGATGCTTGTGCTTGTGCTGCTCGCTGCGGATCATCCACGAGGTCACGCCTGTGTCGATCCTCCACGCCCAGCACGTCGCTGCATCGACCGAGGCCCGTTTGGGCCGTTTCACGGTCGGCGCCCCGAGGCCCCACTCTATTTTCGGCCCCGGCCCACGACGTACAGCGGCCGCTTCTCGGCCCCGGGCCTCTCGGCGCCATTGGGTTAATTATACACCGGCCGAGTTGCCGACCCACTTCTCGACGTACTTGTACATATAATAATAGTACAGCTACGGTAACGGTAACGGGCCTGAGCCTCACGCCTTCTGATTCTCTGCATGTTGGAATCGCCTGCAGGCAGAGCTCAGGATCTTGTCCGTCTATCAGACACGTGGGTGAGATACGTTGATGAAAATGATCGCTATGCAATTTGGAGTCTCGAAAATTATCATTTGCAGTTGCTTGCCCATCTCACACCCTCATCTGAGGTCACTGTCAGTTGCTATGCAAACAGTCCATGCAAAGAATGGTCGCTTTGGGTTGGGCTACACCGTACCGGAAGAAGCCAAGATTGCTGATGCAAGTTTGGGTGCAAGCGGTGACTCAAATTCGGTGTGTTGTGTGTTCATCCGGAGAACCACAGAGTCGTCATGTAAGTACGGCCGGCCATCCCCATCTCCATGATCTCTGAACCCACAACTCGGCCACCGGACGCTCTCATGTGAATCGTCTTCCCATCAACAATTCGTAATAGGCTCTCTGGTCCTGCTCGCTTCCAAGTGCAGGATCTTGTTCGACGGGAGGTGGCTCCATCGGTTCGGGGTTAAATGTCATGTCCAGAAAATCTTCGAGCGTCTCATTTGGTGCAAACCCAAGAGACCCGAGAGTCTGAGAAAAGCCGAGGGAGCTAAACGAAACATCAGTTGGGGTTCAAGCCACGGGGGTGGGTAGTGATCATCAGAGAGACCAAAGAGTCAACGTACGATCTGGCCGCATCCTTGGCCACAATATCGGATAATGAGATGGATTCCTGTCTAGGTTTATTTCGGGAGGACATGCTAGGCTGTCTAGGCCTGCCGCCACCATCCTGGGAAGACGAAGGTGGAGCTTGCACGAAGCCAGAAGGGTTGTTACTATCAAACTTGGGCATGGACAAGCTGTCGAGTTGTGGTGCCTGTGAGAGCTGCGGTACCGGCGGGTGAGGTGGTGAGATGACAGCACCGGATGCAGGCGTGAGGGGGTTCGGGTTCGAAGCGATGGGTTGGTGCTGTAGTGATATCGAAGGTGAGGCATTGGGCATCGAGGTGGGAGCTGTGACATCCGGAGTTGCGCTTGGTTTATCCCCTGATGCTGATGCCGACGCCTCGTCGGGGAAGAAGGTCTTGAAGACGCCGCTCTGCTGCCAGGCCTGGATGAAAAATTCCTGCTGTGCCGGATCCTTAATAGCCTTGACCAGCCTCCTTCCCTCAGGCTGTTTCAGGTAGCCTTCGACGACGGGGCCCAGACTGGGGATGAGGTTGAGGGCGGCGCCCCATGCTGCGGCACTCTCCCTCAGGGTGTGCAGGGCGCTGCGGTAACCCTGGGCGGGACCTCGCTTTTTCTGAGGTCTTAGGTAGAGACACGACTTGTTGTGTCTCTCGCAATAGCTACATCGTGGCTTTGCGTTATCACACGGCTGGTGGTTGACATGACAGAAGTCGCATCTGGAGAGAGGTTAGTTGGTTGGGTAGACACACTCAGGTGAGGCGAAGGGACAGCCGGCCGGGACAGCCGGCCGGGACAGCCGGCCGGGACAGCCAGGTTGCCACCGCCAGGGCTAGTGCTAGTGCGCCCGACACAGACTTGCGGCCGTGTCACAGCACAAGACAAGACGCGGCTCCATTGAAAGGAGAGAGTGAGGCACATGAGACAGGATCGAGATACTGACGCGCGAGAGCTCTTCTTCCTCTTCCTCGGGTTGGCAGGGGCGGAGGGGTTGCCAGCGACGGAGTCTCCGGCAACTGAGGCGGCGAGGTCCAGATCTGGATCCCGGTCGGGCATATCGACCTTGGTGTCGCCATTGCCACTGTCCTCCGGTTCCCGCAGGTCGTCGAAGTCAGACATGGTAGCCATGGCCGGCCGCAGCAACTACTGGCGTCTGTAGTCGTACTGGGGGGATATCAGCTTCAGCTTCAGCTCCAGCATCGCGGCCGGCTCCACGCGTTGTACGGTCTGATGCGGTGTGCGTGAAGGTTCCAGCCTCATCTTACCTACGCAGACGAACTCGGGACGTCACGTGTGAAGCCGAGATCGAGGTCGAGCCTGTCTGCTTGGGCCGGAGCAAACTGAAATGGCCTCGGGGAAAAGCTTGAGACCTTGGGGAGCCAGTCAAAACGCTGGAGTGTGGAGGTAATCTGGAACCGCGGGTTGCAGCGAAATCTGCGGCCGTTTCTTGGTGGTGGTGCTGTTGAAGCTGCTGGCAAATGTACGTACACATACTAGGTTTCCAGGCGGGAGGTTGAAGGTTCCGCGGGGAAAGGGAGCACAGGCTTGGATGTCGAGTCAAACAAAGCTGGAGCAGCTGGGGCCTGCGCGCGCCTGCTCAGGGGGTCGGAGGCGTAGTGTCGGCCTTGGGCACAGAGGCTTTCAGCGCCTTGACGAAGAGCATCAGTGACATTAGAGGTACCTATGCTGGCGTGCTGGGATACAGCTTTCGGGGGTGGGGTCTAGTGCATGTATGGCCTTATTAACACAGGATGCGTGTGCATCAAGTGTAACCAGTGCATATAGGAACGCCGCAATCAATCAGCTGCGATGTGCCCGTCCCGCCTTCCCGCCGTCCGCCGGCGCCAAAGCCCACCCGTCTCCTGCCAAGTGGTATGTATGTACATGGTACCTAGTCGGCCAAGATTTACCCCGGAATTTCCGCAGCGACACTGATGCTGGACAAAACTGCCGAAATCCACCCTTAGCGGTTTGCAATTGCCAGTTCTTTTTCTTCTTCTTCCCCCCTTCCCCAGGCCAGGTACTGAAAGTAAGTAACGCAGACTGCAAGTGCCGAGTTACGTACCCCCGACAGATCCCGACTTCTCCTTGTCACCCACCCCCATCCTGGAGATCCGCTGCGCTGTGACAACCAAGTTTAGGTGCTTTAGGTGCTTTAGGTGCTTTAGGTGCTTTAGGTGCTTTAGGTGCTTTAGGTGCTTTAGGTGCTTTATCTAGGTACTCTATACCTGGGCACCTACCTAGAAACACTCATGGTGATCCAGGTACTTGGTCATTTCTTGAAACAACACCACTTATCTTGCACAAAAGGTTCAGCTTTTTCTTGTCCATGTCTTGAATATCTACCACCCTCATCTTCGAGGAGCTGGTCCAGCTCAACGCTCCAGGACTGATTGCGCGACATTCGCCCTCCTGCACAGATCCCGACAACTGCATGGAGACTTCCCACCGAAAGGGAATATAGCTTTTCCGCATAGCTTTTCCACATAGCTTTTCCGCGGCCAGTCTGGAAAACCGCCTATGGAAACCGCCTGGGGAACGTCCCCGGAATTCCATCTCCACGGTGTCTGCCCTGTCTGCCCTGTCTGGCCTGTCTGCCCTGTCTGGCCTGTCTGGCCTGTCTGGCCTGTCTGCCCTGTCTGGGTCTCCTCCTCTTCAGCAGGAGCGAAGTGGAAGCGGTCTTGAAGATATCACGAATCACTGGCTGGCCGAGTGCGACCAATCTCTGCACCGCCGCACGCCGCCTCGCCAAGCTCGTCTTGACAGCCGTCCGGTCCCACCCCAGGCCGCGCCAACCCGCCTTCACGGAATGTCCCAGGAACGACAACATGGCCGTCGAAAACATTCTGACCACCCCTCCGCAGAATGAGCGCATATTCAGTCCCGACGCCTCCATCATCCTCGTCGGCTGTCGAGGCGCTGGGAAACGCTCGCTGGGCTTCATCGGCGCTCTTCACTTGCGCCGTCGTCTCATCACAGAGGACTACTACTTCCAGCACGTCACCGGTCTCACCCGCATGCAATTCCTGAGCACCCATGGCAAGGACGAGTTCAACCGTCGGAATGACGAGGTCTTCAAGCGCATGCTCGACGAGCACCGTCAAAAGTGCATCATCGAGTGTGGCATGAGCAGCTTCTCCGAGGACGCTCAGAACGCCCTGCGCCAGTTCGCCGAGACCAACCCTGTCATCTACGTTCACCGCGAGAAAGAAGAAGTCCTGCGCCTGCTGGAATCTACGGACGGACAGCGCATTCTTCGTGCTGACCAAAGGCATCGAGCATGCTCCAACCTCGAGTACTACAATCTCTTTGACTCCTCCACCTCCAAGGCCGCCTTATTGAACGATGGGTCCACTGTCAGCGCCTGGGATTCTCAGATGGCGACGCCATCCAGTCTCCTCTATGCCAAGCAGGACTTCACCCACTTCATCGACTTCGTCACGGGCCAGGGCCTCACGAAGCTCTTTCTCGAGAGTCCCTTCGCGGTCAGAGCCATTCCGCCCGAGTTCAGACAGTACTCGTATGCTCTGCGCCTACGGTTGTCTTATCTCGTCCGCATGGACCTGGAGTGGGAGGACTTTGAGGCGAGAGGAGACTGTGTAGAACTCGTCATCGACCACTGGCCAGAAGACATGATGAACCAGATCGCCAAGATTGTGGCTCTCATCCGAAGGAAGTTGGCCGTCCCCATCATTTACCACGTCGAAGAGAATCCGAGAGAGGAGAGGCGCAGAGCTGTGGACGAGAGAGCGAGGATGGACACCGACCTTCTCGAGCTTGGTCTTCGGCTCGGCGTCGAATATCTGAGCCTCGACCTACAGAGGAAGGACATATCGATACAGAGAATTCTCAGTCATCGGGGCCGCTCGAAGATCATGGGCAACTACTGGAACGTCGGCCTGATGACGACACCCTGGTCCGACGACAATCACATCCGAGACTACCAGAATGCGAAGACTCTCGGCTGCGATCTTGTCCGCATGGTCCGCTTCTGTTCGGGCGACAGCTCCCCAGATATGCTACAAGACTTCCGGGCGAGGATAGCCGCAACGGTCCCAGACCCGAAGCCTCCACTGGTTGCGTACGATTTCTCCGTACTTGGCGTCAGAACGCCCCTCCAGTCTCGCATACTCAACCCCGTCAAGCATCCGGACATGGAGAACGAGCGAGAACATCTCGCAACTGTGTCCACGGCCAGCAATACCTTCGAGTCACTTTTCCGCCAGTTTGAACTGGAGCCGCTGCAGTTCTATACCCTCGGTTCCAATGTCTCGTACTCGCTATCTCCCTGCATGCACAATGCCGCCTATGGATACACGGGCATGCCGCATACCTTCAGTACCGAAGCATGCTCGACACTGGAAGATCTCAACAGGATATGCAGCGATGCTTCTTTTGGTGGGGCATCCCTAACAGCCCCTTTCAAGGTAGCCATTGTGTCACACCTGAAAGTGAAAAGTCATCATGCGACAGTGATAGGCGCCGTGAACGTTCTGCTTCCCCTGCGCGGCAAGACGACGTTCATTCTTGACCACGCCAATTCTCGGAATAAGTCGGGCCTTACGAACGAATTCTACGGCGACAATACCGACTGGTCATCCATTTTCACCTGTCTGCAGAGGAACATCAGCCCGCGAAACTACGTTCGACCTTCCAAAACCACGGGGCTCGTGATCGGTGCCGGAGGACAAGCCCGGGCGGCGATATATGCAATGATTCAGCTTGGCTGCCGCAACGTCTTCCTCTTCAACAGAACCATATCGAACGCACAGGTGGTAGCCGACCACTTCAACAAATGGGCGCAGAAGCAGGGAATGACACCTAGTAAGGGAGGGGTCACCCAGATCTGTCGTGTTCTGCCGTCGATCTCGGAGGCGTGGCCACAAGGCTTCGAGCAGCCGACAATGATCGTGTCTTGTGTGCCTGCCACCAGCATTGAGGAAAAGCCGCCTGCAGATTTCGAGATGCCTATGCAGTGGCTTGGAAGTCCTACTGGAGGCGTGGTGCTTGAGGTGAGCGATGCCCCCCGACTTCTTCTCCGTGCTTTGCCGTGTTCTGCCTTGCCTTCCCATAACACAGGAGAGTGTACTGACGAAATGTGGGCAGCTCGCCTACGAGCCTCTCATCACGCCACTGGTTGCGCAGATGCAAGTGTACAGAGATACGAACAACCCGGCCTGGGTCGTGGTCGATGGGCTGGAGAACGTGAGCGAGATGGCCATCGAGGCATTCGAAGTGATGACCGGACGTCTGGCGCCCAAGAGACTCATGAAAGAGGCGTGCAGGAAGACGTGGGAACAGCAGAAGAGGGACATGTCGTCACCGATTTCTCAATGAGTTGGCATTAGAAGTCGACGTGCCGGAGGCGGACACGCAGTAGAGGGAAAGCTCAAAAGGTACTTGATTTGCCAGAAACGCAACTCAAGACCATTGGGCGTTATTAGACGGTCACCTTGGACTTTCAGGATTTCCATGGTATGTCTGTCTGTATGTCTGGTTTTTGCGCCGAACAAGGAACCGTTGGGTTCTTTGCTTCCACGATTTGGCATCCCGGATAGATTCTGACATCAGGCCTGGCCTGACAAGACGCAGCGGCTCTTCCAATATAAACTAATCTCTTCCTCCAATTCGAAGTCAACTTCCCAAAGCCACTGAAAGAGCCGATCTAGAAGAAAGCTACGCCCTAGCATGCTATTGTCCCGTCTGACAGCCACCAGCCGCTATAGCATTCAGCTCCTTACCCGTCTTGGCTTGGACAACTTAAGGTTCTCCGAAGGAACTGTAAGGCTGTGTATGCACTGCCATCCTGCCCCCGTATACAGCTCCCCGTCACAGAAAGGTGATCCACTCACAGCACTTACTTGAGCAGACCTGCGCTTTGCTGGCAAGCTGAGCTGCGCCACGCCGAACGTACGTTTGAGGCAACCCATCATGAATCTTTTAACCTTTGCCAATCCTTTGAGTTGACTGTCGTGTCGGTTGCCCCTTAGCAACATGGTCGATTGTCAGACATACTGCGACAAAACGCCCATGTCGTGGCAAGATTAGGACGCAGCTTTCCAATTGTGACATACTCGCGCCTTGCTGATCCTGTTTTGTTGTCGTTGTCGTCCTATCCTTGTGTGGCCTGTCTACACCAGGTGTCGAGGAATCACGCCCCAGGAGCTTCAGTAATCTCATCCATCACACCGGCCATCCATACCACCAATCGACCACCCTTCACACAACATCCGCCCAGCATCATGGGCGCAGACCAAGACACCACCCCACAGCCGTCCGAAAAGGACCGGCTGCGCACGCACTACAACCAACAGCAACAGCAACAGCAACAGCAACAGCAACAGCAACAGCAACAGCAACAGCAACAGCAACAGCAACAGCAACAGCAACAGCAGCAGCAGCAGCAGCAGCAGCAACTCGGCCAGGACCGTGACCTACCCCCAACACCAACCTCCATCTCCCTCGGCAGCCCCATCTCGCCGCTCAGCGCGGCCGGCGCCGCAGGGAGCAGCATGTCCATGCTCACCAGCCCTTCTTCCTCCCACCCCAACCCCCACGACGGGCAGCAC